>JAVYIG010003941.1:0-177252 GCA_035222895.1 Strongylocentrotus droebachiensis
GAGTATAGCCACTCAAATTTCAAGAGAATATGGGAAATAAATGAAATGAGTTTATACTTATCAATTGTAAAATGTACAAACGAGTGAATCAAGTGGGGCACTTGCATGAAAAGAGGAAGTTTTTCCTGGTAAGCGATCCCCCCCCCCCCCCCCGAAATAATTACAGGGCATATACATGACCCACTGACCCACAAAAAGCTTTGGCGATAATTCGTTTATCATGGGCGATATTTGACATTTATATATGCATAGTGTATGCACGTATTCGCTTCATCGCGCATCAGTTTGGAGACATAGCATGCGATTTTGTAATCATGGCGGGGAGCAGGTTAACCAACGTGTCTTGTGCTGATTTTGCCAGATTCCAGGTATTTGTCACTGATATTGTGAAGTATGTGTGATGATGTGATAATTTGAAAATTAAATATGAATAAGAAATAGAAGATATGACCATCTGAGCTGGGTTGTCATGAGCTAAATCGATGGGAAATATATGTGTAGTCCCATGCGTAGTAATGTATGATGTCCTGAGCTGAGGCTGAGCCGATCCCATTCAACCAATTTCCAATGCAGTGAGTACTGATTAGGATTGAAACTTGAAAGTATGATTGTGAAGTGATACAGGTTTCCTAATTCTAGGTTGGTCTTATTACAAATAGGGCCATAGTATAACACAAAGACTATTGGCAGGAGTAAGTTTTGAAAAAAAGTGGTGGAGTAGATTTCTGCTTTTCTGATATTGGATTCACTGAATGTTTTTTTCTTTGCAGGAAGCTCTTAAAGAAATGCGAATGATAGATGATAAGGTAATCTACAACCTCAACAAAGTAGTTCCAACAACGTCTTTCAAAGGCCAAGTAGATGCGAGCCAGAAATGCGAGGGATTTTACAATGAGGTAATTATTCAGTGAATTCTACCATCAAAAACAAAATCATAAAAACCATCAAAATCAGTTTATAGTTGCTTCTTTTAAACTCTTTCAGAACTGCGAATTCCAAGTTCTAGTGTGATATGCTAACTTGGTTTATTTCTCAATTTTTAATTACCCATATAGTCTAGTCTGAAGAAGTCAAAATAGTGCCTGAAACATAGTTTTGTTCTTAAGCTAGGTGAGGAAGTAGGTAAGGAAAATCAATGTGGAGAAAATTTGCATTTGATCAGCCATAAGTAATTATAAGATAGGGGTTTCGTTTTACAGTGCCATAGTAAGTAATAACGATGATAATTTTTGTTTCTCTTCAATACGAGTATGATTTGAGTCACTCAATGTTTGTGAACAATCTAACCTTTTTTTTTTGCTTTTTGAATTGTTGGATAACAATCTCAAGTTGGGCTATTCATGTATCTACCCATAATTTGTATAATTCCATAAATGGAATTTAATTATTTCACAATAAAAAATGTTCATTGTGAACCTAAAAAATTTTTTTTGATAGAATTACTACCAATCAGATGAACCTCTTCAAGAATTGTAATGTTATAATTGTTTCAATATCAAGGATTATTTACTTATATTTAACCTTTAATACCTGGTTTTGCAATCGTCATAAATATATGGTATTATTTTCATGAATATCTCTCTTATTGTTTATTTATTGTTTATCAATTGTTTTGTTGTCAATTAGTTGTCATCAGCATATTCGGGTAGAGAGAATGTGATTAAGAGGTGTATATCAGAAGTCTCTACATCAATCAACCAACTAAAGAAAGAGAAAGACCAAAATCCAGACGACTTCAAAATCATGAAAGATCTCAGGAAACGGCAAGGAGAGGTAAATTGATCAGGGCCTAACCAAATGAAATTGGGACAAGTCATGGGTTACTTTTCTTCACGAAAGTTGTGTATACTAAGTTACAAACGGTTAAAGCCCCTCTTAAATGTTGGGAGCCCCAAATTTGAGAAAAATTTGATGGCAAAATTTCACTTAGATTGTATCATAATGTGAAAGAGGATATCATTTACGACACAAGTTTGCAAAGATTTCCCAAAAAATGTGGTTGAAGACAAATATTGATAAAAGAATACATAATTTGGGTTTTCTATGTGTAGAATATGTGTCTTCAATGTCATCCTCTTTCACATTATGATACAATTAAAGTGAAATTGTTGGGGCTCCCAACACTTTAGAGGGGCTTATAAGAGAAGAACCAATACGTTCTATTTCAATATGTTGTGACAATTACAAACTTTTCACTAAAGGGTAGCATGATTCTCAAAATATGGCTCCTGTTCCTGTGAAACGTATTTAGGTGCTAGGTACCACATTACGGTCTCACGTCTTTATGAAATTAATTACTGTACCCTGGTTTTAGCTGAGGCAAAATTTATCAGCACACGGTTCATGTCAAGGAATAAATACCATCATGTACCGCATTACTTCTCCTGGGTTTAGAGCGGCAAATGCAGATTAATGTTTTGCCAAATGATGTTAATGCAACGGGTTTGAACCTATGACCTTAACAATGGAAAAACTTTTTAAAATGCAAATTATAACTGCCAACCCTTTTGTGTGGGAAACTTAATACATTCATGAGTGCTGTGATATACTGTGTAAAGGTTGAATTGTCAAAGACAACGTCAGTCAGTTATGATTGAGAGCTAATGCCTTTTATATTGATTACTGAAGCAACAAGAGAAAGAAAAAAAGTGGAAGAACATGAAATTTTGTTAATATTTATTGTTATGGACTCAGAAAAAAGTTCAATTTAGATTGCAACAATGTCCTCATTTCAAATGGGGCCTTGTTCCTGTTACTTAAAAGAAGGCATTTTTGGAAGGGGCTTTGGATTCAGAATTTTAAAATGCGTAAGCTTAAACCCCTGTATAAAAATCCCGTAGATTTTGGGCGATCATGTGTCCTTAGGCACCTGTTAGTGTTGAGCCCTGACTATCAAAACCACAGCTCACTGTATCAAGTTCCCCTTTTTTATGATTTGATTACATAAGGTTCATTTTTAACTGTAAATCTCATGTCAATGAACAATGTATTTCTATAAATCTCTTTTATCTTTCAGTTGAGACTTATGCAGTCAGAACTAAACATTGAAGAGGTTGTCAAAGACAGAACATTAAAGGTATGTATCTGAACAGTACCATGTTAAAATATAGAAATTCAAACATATACCTTATATATACACCCTAGAAAAGTAATATCAATTTGATATACAGTTAACAACTGAATTATTCATACCCCTTGTAAATTTGACTTAAATGAAACTCAAGAATGAAAGGTGGATTGGTTGAATTAGGGTCTTTGTTAAATACTTTTCGATGTAAGTTTTTATATGTCACATTCTAAAGAAACATAGTTTGGGACAAATTAAATGTTCACATACTTAAAAAAATTGCAAAGCTTGGTAAGGGTATGAATAATTTAGTTATTAACTTATAACAGTCAAAAGTCATGTAGTATCATTAGGGGGGGGGGGGGGGGGGGGGTGTAATAATAATGCAACCGATTTCTCAAATCTGTAGTACAGATTTCAAAGCATGTGTTATTACAATGATGTATTACAGGTGGTAAGAACAAGTAGCCCTGAAGTATACAGAATGGGTAATATTACCCATTAAGCGTAATGTATTGCTCTAAGCTAGTGGGAAATAAAATACTTTATTCTCCTTTTGTGAGATAAAGGTTATCCAGAGTTTAGTCTAATGTTTTACTTGCTTTTATTTTGGTTTATTACACCTTGTTTTCATCTGAGAAAGGTCTGTAAATAGAACAAGAATTTATTAGAATTTATATTGAATAAAACAAAAGATCATTGTGTTCTATGGAAGACGTTTGGTTAGTGCTGCATCTGGTCCAGAGTTAAAGATTAAAATTGTCAATTCGGATATTTAGACGGGTTTGTTTCATTGTAGAAAGAGAGCTTCAGTATATTCTTCAATTTGGCTAGTGTAGGGAACCAATGTCGCCAATGTCGCCTCTTTACTCTAAGCTTATTTTATTATATTATTTTGCAGGTATTCCATGAGAAATGTAGGAGCCATTACACGCCACCAAAGAAGGACTCGTTATGACGATAGTGAGCTAGAGACAAAGGAGCCCACAGGGGGCTTGATGAAGCTGTATTTTACCCAAATATATTTGGTTCGACAAAATCATTGTCTGAATTCATATGTTCACTGGGCCAGAGCTACTTTGAATTTGTCATGTAGTCATAGGCATACAGGTGCAATTTTACTGAAGGGTGGGGGGGGGGGGGGCTGACATTTCTTGCCCTATTGTCAGCGTTCCAGGTTTAAAAATTTAAAAATGAGTGAACAAGCGAGCCACATTTTGACAACCTGTTACTGTGAAAATGCAATTTCAGGACAACCTCACTGCCAGAGTATGAGGTGATGGATGCCTGAAGATTTATAATTTCAAAATTCTCGGTGGAAACCCCTCCCCTCCCCCCTTTCTACCTCGTATGCCTATTGCCTATGCATGTAATTGAATTTCAATTCTGCGTTTTATAATCTTGATTTATCTCAATCCAATTGATATTGAGATGGACTTGCAATGATTATGTTATCTATTTGAAATGTAATTTTTGTATACTGTTCATGAGTTTTGGTCAATCCTGATATATGTAAAGAGAATCATATTGTGTGTTGAAAATGTTTTATTGTGAGGTCATCATGGATTCAAATGTTTCAAAAATAAATCTTTTCAAGCCATCTACCAACCTTTAATTTTTGAGAAAGAATAAGTAGATGTTAAATTGCTTCTTTTTCAGTATAACACCAACCGATTTCCGAATCGATCAATTCGTTTGAAATTTGGAAGAATGGGTTGGGATGGGGCACCAAAATCTTGTATACTAAGTGCAATTAGGTACTGGTAATTAAAATAAAAAGTTAGGTGTTCATGAATGACAGCCCAAGGCACGTAATCAGAGATACCACTCATGGTGTATTTTCTAACTTCCTTGTTGTCTCATTCACTGTATTTCTGTGATTGAAGATGTGTGTGTCCTCAATTTGCCATTTGTATGGCTTGCAGGTGGTTGATACGGTGGACCTAACTTACCAGTCTTCTCCTGATAGACATACAGCAGTATCATTCATTGAGATCGAGATCATAATAGTGAGCATTTGGGATATTTTTTATTTGTATAACAATTATTATAAAGATTTTTATTTTCAATTGTTGGTTCTGTGCTTTACATTTTCATGTGCTTCCAAATACCATCATTATAAGGAGAAAATAATGAAGTCCAGTTTGGGAACAAGAGTATTTGAGGACTTGATCCTTGTACTTTCATTTGATGTCCTTGTACATAAAACGTAACAAAGGATTAGTAATTGCTCTTTCTGGGCTTTATGCTGGATTCTGAACCTACACAATAAACATATTCAGAAAAGCTACAGCTTAGAACAAGCAATTGTTAGTTTTGTATATTAGGTCAGATGATTATAACATTAGTTATATTACACTGGAACCATTGCCATTGCAATTGCAGTGGCTTACATATTGAAGAGCCACATGTACTTTTATACATGCTTTTCTGATGACACGTAGTGGACACAATTATTAATTTGTCCATCATTAAAAGTCAACCCACTGTGGTTGTCATATTTGATATATTAAAGATTTTTTGCATGAAATGGATGTATTTTGTGTCTATAGTCCCTTCATCACAGGAGTATTTATTATTTTGTAAAATTAGGAGTTAAAAAGAAATAGATTTTCTTGATTTTTAAAGCTTGGATACCCTTATTTTTTTCAAATTTAGGATACACTACAACCCATTAAAAAGTTTGCTTACCGACACCTAATCATGACCTTTACCAATACTAAACTATGTATCCTTTTGAATAGTATGAATCTATGGTATGAATGCATTGTTGAAAGTGAGTTGAAATTGATTGTTGAATGAATCAAGTGTATCCACATAGATCACAACATCCACATAGTTTTAGATAAGCACACATGTAGATAAGATAATTCTTGAATGCATTCTACTAAAGTAAAAACCATTATGGATAACCCAGAAGATTGCCTGATGATTTGGGTTACATCCACATACTCTTTTAGATAAAGATTGTATCATAGAGGTTCTTACAAAAGGGTTCAGGAAATAGTTTGAATACCTTGGGCGTACCTCCCCTATTGAATCTTTTTCCACACACTCACTTCTGCACTCTCTCTCTTCTGTTCCCTCGTGGTTTCTCACATCGTGTCTCCTTATATTCTCTCCTTTTCTCTCTGTCCGTCTCTCTCCCTACCCCTCTCTCTCTCTCTTTTTCTCTGTCTCTCTCTCTCTGTATCTCTGTTTCCCTCTCTCTTTCTGTATCTCTCTCTCTCCGTCTCTCTCTCTTTATTTCTCACAATCTATCCCATCTTTCTATATCTCCTTTTCATTCAAAAATTTACCCAATTGCATTATCATTCTTGCTACTTGCAACTATTACATGAAAAGATGTACAATGCTATAACCACAATGTATAGATTACAGAATATAGACACATTATTTCTTCTCTGAAAAATCGTATAATATATTTATTCTTAAAACATCCACAGTAGATTTGTTTCCTGAACAAAATATTGCACTTTAAATGCATAAAATTGTAAGTAGATACTGAAAGATTGCATTGAGGGGGTCTGGGGGTTAACCCCCCCCCCCCCCCCCCCCCCCCTCCCCAAATAGTTTAAAGATGTTCATGCGTGGGTAAAGCGTCATTTGTGAAGTAGGCAAGTTGGCGATCACTACATAACACTAAGCCAACAGGTATTACGCTGTATATACCCACACATGAGCGACTTTAAATTAATTTAAGCAAGGCACATGTAGATAATGAATGCAAGAACCACAAGTCTCTCCTTAAACTTAATAGTATTCCACAAATATCCTTAATTCAGTAATTATAAGCTTCCGATAATTTAATGTCATAATAATTTAATGGCATGACGGGTAAAAAAAAATTGAATAGAGAGCTCAAAAGTATAAAAATCTGAATAAAACAGTGTGATTTTACTTATGTCAAGTACTGGATAAACTATCCTCAATGTTGCTGTTAGGACCTAACAAGTCCTCTTCATACCTATTCAAATCCATTTTTATTCAGAATAAGATTCTGAGTGTCACAGGTCAATGACTATAATCATGATTGGCTAGTCAAAGTAATCTTCAATATCAATGTTAGGATCTAGCAAGTCCTCTCCATATCTACTCAAATCCATCTCATTCAGAATGAGATTATTAAAGGTCAAAGGTCAGTGTCTACAATCATGATGGGCTCGTCAAAGTAGTCCTTAATATCAATGTTAGGATCTAGCAAGTCCTCTCCATATCTACTCAAATCCATCTCATTCAGAATGAGATTATTAAAGGTCAAAGGTCAGTGTCTACAATCATGATGGGCTCCTCAAAGTAGTCCTTAATATCAATGTTAGGATCTAGCAAGTCCTCTCCATATCTACTCAAATCCATCTCATTCAGAATGAGATTATTAAAGGTCAAAGGTCAGTGTCTACAATCATGATGGGCTCGTCAAAGTAGTCCTTAATATCAATGTTAGGATCTAGCAAGTCCTCTCCATATCTACTCAAATCCATATCATTCAGAATGAGATTATTAAAGGTCAAAGGTCTGTGTCTACAATCATGATGGGCTAGTCAAAGTAGTCCTCAATATCAATGTTAGGATCAAGCAAGTCCTCTCCATATCTACTCAAATCCATCTCATTCAGGATAAGATTCTCAAAGGTTTCTTCAAGGTCTGTGTCTCCGATCAAGATGGCGCCTTTCATCAATCCCTCATGCATCACCAGCTTCACAAACTCCACGCCCTTCGTCATCCGCAGCAGGACCTCATAGTCGGATCCCAGTCCCTGGCCGTTAAACTTCCCCAGCAGGACGACCTTGAAACCGAAGAACCGCGTGATGTGGGCGAACAGCTCGAAACAGAAATCCTGCGGGATCGTCTCCCCGTCCACGTCGGCCACCATGCACTTTGCGGCATACGCGCCCATCTGACGAGCCTGTGACCACAGTCGCATCTGGATCCAGTTTGGAGCGGGATCCCACGTTGGCGTGCAGACGTCGCCCGCCGCATAAACATCTGCAACGCTAGTCCTCATGTGATCGTCGACCTCGATACCGCCATCTTGGGCAAGTTTCAGATTCGGTACGTCCGAGAGGATATGTGTGTTTGGTGTCACTCCTGTTGCACTCACAATAAAATCACATCCATATATCTTGCCGTTCGTAAGTTTGACATAAACGGGCCAGGGGTTCGTAGGGTGGGATACAGCACCTCCAATGTCAGGTATAGTTTCGGTGATCCCCAATTTCTTGGCTTCTTCCGGGGTAAGTAACTCTTGGATCTGGCAGGAATAAAAGTGACATGAAAAATATAGTTTTCTTTTCTTTTATTGAAACGTAATAAGAATCTCCAAACAGTGTAATATCAGGGGCGGATCTAGCTTTTTGCTAAGGGGGGGGTTTGACCAAAATAATGACGATGCGGAGTATCGTCCACGAGCCGCAAAGCGGCGAGCCGATTTTTTTTGGGGGTGTTTATTTGAACCCCGTAAGTAATGTTTTCCTGGCATCTATTAACACAATGGAGACCATAAAAAGCAGTGCATGATAACGTCTTTTTAAATCAAGTAACAGTTAAATACACAGTTATATCCAGAGTTATCATGTGTTTGGTTAAGTTACCAGATGAGTTGAATATCTTCTCACAATATTTGCACTTGAAAGGGTTTCTCTCCAGCGTGCGTTCTTTTTTCTTTTCTTTTTTTTTCTTTTTTTTTTTCCTTTTTTTTTTTGTTTTTTTTTTTGGGCCGCCCAAGGGGGGGGGTTTAAACCCCCTAAACCCCCCCCCCGTAGATCCGCGCCTGAATATGCAATATAGTCTACTATAAAGCCAGGTGCTATTTTACAAGCTTGCACTATGCAAACAGGAGAACAATATTTGCATCATACTGGGTACCCATTCCTAAATGCCCGGCTTTGGACATAATCATGGAAGAAAAGATAGTAATTAATAGTTTAATACCAGAGGAGACAGCAAAACATTTGTACAATATACTTACAGTGGCATAAGCAATATATTTCCTACTGAGATTGTACATTATGTACAATGCTCTGCTGACACTTGCTCAGCTTAATCACCTACCCTGACCAAAATAACAACTACAACCCTGGAATACAAGTCTACCTAATCCATACCTTAACCCTACCTAACCAAACCTAAACCCAATCACACTAGTATGAACCTAACTTGACGTAATGAATAAAATCCAGAGCAGTTGTCACAGATTAATGCATAAGTCTTTTTTAAGTGCCATGTTACAAATTATTTCAATAGAATGCGAATTACATACATTAATTGTTGCTAGGTAGAACAAACATGGCTTGTCCTACCTTACAACATGAAATGTATGCAATTCGCATTCTGAATATTGAAATACATGTATAATTATTCCTAACAGGTGAATTAAATCATTTGTAACGAGGCACTTAACATCACTTTTGATCACTCAATCAAAGTCAGTGTAATGAATCTAGGTTTAATAGTGCTCACCTCACACTTGAATTCCACATGAACAGAATGTGACTGTGACCCTTGACCTCTCATGTTCAAACCAGAGCTCCAATCAGGGCCAAGCGCACTACCCATAACACCAGCCTCTCTCCTTGGGTCATCCTCGGAAGATTTGGTAACTAATAAGAGACAGGTAAAAAAGAACAAGATATTGAAGATAATTGCAGGCTCCTCCATATTCTTTGTATTATTTATATATTTGGTTATATGTATAACGTATTGTTGAACATATTTTTTTACGAGAAATGGAAATAAATGAAATGAAAATAATTGGACCTGTGTATGTGAAAAGTCATATGAATAAAATCTAGCTGAAAGTGGTGATGGACTATGACAAAATCATGAAAACATAATTGAATTAAGAGAAATTATTGATCTTCATTGTACTTTATTCTATTGACCGGGGGCATACATCTAGATTATCTACAAATTTCATTTTTAGAGGAAGGCCTGTTTAAAAATTCTCATTTTGCAACATTTGACCCTCATTCGTGAGGAAAAAGGAGGTGTACACATCAAAAGCCCCATGCATACTTTCATGTATTTATCAGTGTGTTATATGATATTAAATTTCAAACTCACTGCACTAGTGTCATTTCATTTGCAGCAATGTTTTTGTTTTGGAGAGGGGTGGGTGTTTTTGTTTTTTGTTGGAGGGGGGGGGGGGGGTTCAAGGTGGTTTACCACATCATGTGTAGACATGTGGGCATGATTGAACCAAACAATACAATACTGGACTATATAAATACTTGTGAGAAGGGATATGGAAGAGAAGAAGAGAGAGAGAGAGAAAGGGGAGAGATGTGAAAAGGTACATTGATAAAGATTATGAGCAAGATCAGAAGTGTGTCTCGGGTAATGCGAGTGTATGACACAGACAAGAGTTAGTTGATACATGAGAATTCAAGAAAGCCCTGTCTCACCTGAATACTTCAACCGCTTCGAGGGCCCTTGGTCTGCCATCTTCTTCTCCTCTGCGAGGTGGGGTAGGAAGAACTCTGCTGTTCCAGCATCCACAAACGTGCTGGAGATAGACTTATCCTTGATAGCCCACACCACCTCGCATCCTTCCACCTCGTACACCAGCTCGGTTGCTATGCCCCCGTTTCCAACCACTACGATTCTCCTCGCTCCTTCCAAGTGCTTCTGGAACGTCCTCACACTCTCCGTATCTCTGATGCCTGATGAAGGAGAGGAAGGTGTACTTAATAAAGTGATTTATCTATAGATAATCAGCAATCAAACTCTTTGAGGCCTGACATTCACTATCAGATCAAAGTTAATTCAAGTCTTTCTTAAAAATAATCTATCAAATTTCATCAACAACTGGAGGAAAAGGCTACCATTTTTTATTCATCATTTTGTTCTTTTTCTTTCTATGTCCCCCTTAAATGCAAGAGTGGCATTAAGTAGGCATACCATTAAAATCTACCCAAGTGGTAAGATATAACATACATTTAATTTTTAATGGCCATTTCTATTGTCTCTTCAAACAGACTATGCGCATTAAAAGAGCTGCCTTCCCTTGTACCATTTTTGTTTAGGTGGCCTTGACAGACGGGTTAGACTGCATGTAAATTAAGTTAAACCTGTTCTGAAAGCCAGTCAACGGAGACAAGAGAAAGCCAGTCAATGGAGACAAGAAGACTGGCATTTACAGTTAGGCAGGTGGTCTTAAACCATAGGTTCATCTTATAGAGATTTCAATAAGAAACTCTGCTCAGGATAAACTAAAAAATGTCATATAATAGACACTTAGTCTTTTGATATAGCAGGGCAGCGTTTCATCAAACTGTCATAGGTACAAGTTTGTGTGTATTTACGATTAACACACATTTGAATGGTATGCCAGTCAACTAACTTATACTTATGACGGATTAGTGAAACCATGCCCTGGCTACTAAAGCAGGTCTGACTGTACCTAAAATATATGGGTTATCTGCTGCAATGAGCTTAGGGCTCCCTCCCGTACAGACGCAGATCTTAGAGTAGCCAATCTGATGACCATCCTCCGTCTTGATGAGATGGTTCTCCGGGTCAATTCCTTTGACCTCTGACCTGATGACCTCTACATTGGGGCATTTGACCTCCAGCCATTGAGATGGCTTCTCTTCAACGTCAAACTCTTCTAAGGCACGGGAGACCTGAATTTGAAATAATTGTTAAGAAAAACAAAGAAATGCATACTGACAAATAGAAAGGGTTTTCAGAAAAGGCTTGGAAGGATGGGGGAATTAGACTATGCACAGCAGTATCAGGTTCTTTATCTATCTACATAACAAAAACATAAAATGCAGCATATTTAATGTTTGTAAGGCCAAATGAGACTTATCAAACAACTTGAAACTATTACAGGTGACCAGAGGAAATACTTGAAAATTAAATTTCTGACACTTTTGTAATCATTTAGAAATGTAGAATAGAGTAATAAACTGTAACAAAATTACTACAAAATCCACTGAATATAATCAATTACCTGCAATGCATCAATTTATCCAACAAGTCAAGCATTTACAACAATATTCCTGGATGCAATGCCCCCCTCCCCCTCCCCCTTTTGCCAATTTGTCTAGTGATTTTCAAAGTTTTTCATGTCATTAAAAATTCATAACTTTCTTATTAGTTATCCGAATTTGCTCAAACTTTTTTTGATTGGTTTGTCTCTGATTTTGCTGCTTCTATTGAAAGTACTGGTATTTTTGGAGTGGACTTGCCCTTTAAGGTAAAAGTTTGAATACCTTCTTGTAGTTAGTAACAGCCTTGAGAAGGGGAGATGCTGTGAAGAGCTTAATTTTGCGATCTGGACTGAGGTGGGCCAGCAGCTCTGCACAAGATACCCCTGCCACACCACCTCCTATGATGACAAAGTCACCTTCAGAACAGTCTGCCATTCCAAGGTGTATTCTCTCGATCTTGTATTGTACAGAGATAGATCCAGAATTTCTTTGACATGGAGCACTAGTCTGAAAAATCTGTGAAAATAAAATAAAAGGGTTGTAATAACTGTGAAATTTTAGAACACAACAAATGAGAAAATGAGAAACTGAGAAAGGTGCTTAAAAGGTATGTCACAGAGTAGCCAATTTGCATTTGAGAGATGACAACTTTAAAATTCTCAACTTTCTCAATCTTCTAGCATCTAGTGGAAGATCAAGGGGGCTGTTTCTCGGAACCATCATAAGTCTAACTTATTGGACTTCACATTGAAACGTGTGTTATAGAATTAACACACGTACATGTAGCTATGAGATGTCTATGAACTTGGACTTATAACGGTTTCGAGAAACTGGCCCCTGGATTCTCTAGCCAGGAAGCACTGTCTGAAAAATCTTTGAAGAAAAAAAAAGAGGTTGTCAAATATCTGAAATATGCGAGAATTGTTATAGTGAATGGAAAAGGCGCTAATTAAGCCTTTAAGGACCATGTATTTCATAGAGTGGCCAGTTTGCATTAAATTAATAACAAATGTACAAATTCATGACTTTCTTATAAATCCTGTTTCAGACTTTCTTTTAAAAACTGTCAGTATCTTTGCTTTTATTTATGCCAACTTGATGGGAGAGGCAACCACCACTTTCTTTCTGATGAAGCAGCTACAGAAAGAGAGATAGAGAAAAAAGGAGACAATGAGACAGGTAGACAGAGAGAGAGAGAGAGAGAGAGAGAGAGAGGTAGACAGAGAGAGAGAGAGATAGACACAGAGAGAGACAGACAGACAGACAGACATAGACAGACAGAGAGAGAGAGAGAGGGAGATTGAGACAGAGAGGGAGAGTCAGAGAGGCAGACAGAAGAGAGGGTGGGGTGAAAAAACTGAAATCCCTGCATTTTGCAGGAGAAAGGAATGTGAGAAATGCAGGAAGACAGAAACATACAGTTGAGATATGAACAAGATATCACCTGTTTAAAGAGCCAGAATGGTGTTAACTCTGTATAAATTAATAATAATAATAATAATATTTTTTCTGGCTCCAACAGATGATTAAAATTTTAGATGAAGGAAAGAATATAAGAAAAAAATTAATGGTTCAATGGTGCAAAAGAAAAGGAAGCAGAAGCAAAAGGAATAATCGAGAAAAGAATGAAAAGGAGGAAGATATATCAACTCTAAAGGAGACGGGGGAAAAGAAGATACTGTAGGCCTACAACTAGTACAACTACAAGTAATATTTATAATAGTCAGATAAAGCTTTGAATTAAGAAGAAAAAAAAATCATTGTTTTAACCATCAGATTATTTAACCATCATCATCATCACCCACTCCTAGAGTTAAGAGTCCTACAATGCATGCCATGACTGAGGTCTAACATTACACGGTATTGCCACTTGCATCCGCATCATCATAACTATCATCGTCGTCATCATCATCGTCAACTTAAATAAACTAAATAAACATGGTAAGTAAAGACTGAATGTTGGACTTGGAGATTTGATCTTAATAAAATATATCCAACTTGAACTCAGTCTTGACTCTTCATCTCTATGACAATGATCATGAAAATCATGACAGTGACGACACCCACCATATACCCAATTTGATGATACCAGCTTGCAGAATCACCCTAAACTAAAAGTCCCTATTTTTATTTTCATTCAACCAACTGACCAAGATTAAACTAAGATTAAGAAGCTTATAAGGGCTAGGCCTATGTTCAATTAAGTAACTATACATACCAAATGCAAATGACATCTACAGTTAGGAGATGGCCTGTTAACTGAAACACAGAACTAACTTGTCACTCGCCTATCGGGTCTAGTGTTAAGACGTATTTTTTTAGTGATAAGATCCTAATCAGCTAATGCATATGCCTTCCTATCCTGTGCGATAAAGTCTGAACTGAAACTGGCGATCATTAAAATAAGCGACTAACATTGGAGATTATAGTGTTCTCAAAACGACTAAGGTAAAAGGAAAAATAAAATTTTGCACATCTCCGTCGATATTAAATGTCGGAAATTTCCGGTCTGGTACCAGTACCAGTTAATTCCAACTGGTCCCCAACTGTTTTTTGACCGGGGGTGAGGGGGGGGGGGGGGCAGGGGGATAGTAACATTTAAATTCATAACAATTTTCATAAATTTGCACTGTTAAGCCAATTCGTGACCTGCCAGTGTCACAAATAAGGTATGAACTCATCTGACGATAAGTTAATGTATAAAACCCCTGAGCTTCTTGGAGCTCCGCCCCCTGGACCCAACACCAATTTGTGTCCTGCCAGTGTCACAAATAATATGCTCATCTTACCATAATTTATTGCCCCAAACCCCTGAGCTTCCGGGGGCTCCTCCCCCTGGACTCCACGCCAATTCGTGACCTGCCAGTGTCACAAATAAGGTATAAAATATGCTCATATGACGATAATTTGATGTATAAAACCCCTGAGCTTCAGGGGGCTCCGCCCCCTGGACCCAACACCAATTTGTGTATTGCCAGTGTCACAAATAAGGTATAAAAATATGCTCATCTGATGGTTACTTATTGCTCCAAACCATTGAGCTTCCGAGGGCTCCGCCCCCTGAACCCCACGCCAATTTGTGTATTGCCAGTGTCACAAATAAGGTATAAAAATATGCTCATCTGATGGTTACTTATTGCTCCAAACCATTGAGCTTCCGAGGGCTCCGCCCCTTGGACCCCACGCCAATTTGTGTATTGCCAGTGTCACCGGTATAAAAATATGCTCATCTGACGATAATTTAATGTATAAAACCCCTGAGCTTCCAGGGGCTCCGCCCCCTGGACCCAACACCAATTTGTGTCCTGCCAGTGTCACAAATAAGGTATAAAAATATGCTCATCTGACGATAATTTAATGTATAAAACCCCTGAGCTTCAGGGGGCTCCGTCCCCTGCCCCCAACACCAATTTGTGTATTGCCAGTGTCACAAATAAGGTATAAAAATGTGCTCCTCTGACCGTTATTTATTGCCCACAACCCCTGAGCTTCCAGGGGCTCCGCTCCCTGGACCCCACGCCAATTTGTGACATGCCAGTGTCACAAATAAGGTATAAAATATGCTAATCTGACGATAATTTAATGTATAAAACCCCTCCTGGGGCTCTGCCCCCTCGACCCAACACCAATTTTTGTCCTGCCAGTGTCACAAATAAGGTATAAAAATATGCTCATCTGACCGTTATTTATTACCCAAAAGTCTGAGCTTCCGGGGTCTCCGCCCCCTGGACCCCACGCCAATTCGTGACTTGCCAGTGTCACAAATAAGGTATAAAATATGCTAATCTGACGATAATTTAATTTATAAAACCCCTGAGCTTCTTGGGGCTCTGCCCCCTCGACCCAACACCAATTTGTGTCCTGCCAGTGTCACAAATAAGGTATAAAAATATGCTCATCTGACCGTTATTTATTGCCCAAAACCCCTGAGCTTCCGGGGGCTCCGCCCCCTGGACCCCACGCAGTGACCTGCTAGTGTCACAAATAAGGTATAAAATTATGCTCATCCGACGATAATTTGATGTAAAAAAACCCTGAGCTTCTGTGGGCTCCGCCCTGGGAAAAAACGTTAATTTACTAGTTTAGGAGATAGCCCCCCCCCCCCCCCCTGGCGCCCAAGGGGGGGGGGGGGGTGAGATTTTTTACATTTTCGAGGGCCAGCACGATTTTTAAATTTAAGCACACTAAATTTCAAATTGATTTCAAATTTGGGCCCCCACCCCTAAGAAATCCTGGATCCGCGCCTGTGGTCGGCCCTGGTGAAGCTACATAGTACTGTCTCTTGTTAGCTATTTAATGATTGGCAGATGATTTCTCATTCTCAAGATGAATGAGCTCTGGAGCAATTTTTTTAGGTTGGAGCTTAGCAGGTCTGAGAAAGTTATTTAAAATCTATGAAATCCTTGAGCTTGTCGCACTTTGATTTGTATTTTTTATTTTGTAAGACACCATAGCTACAAATCCTACACCAAAACTTCCGCGCTGCCGTCTATCTATTTTTTTAAATAAAATTTGTCGATAACTTCAATCAATTGGCTTGCTCAACGTGTGGAAATCGACAACAATTTCCCCGATAGTTGCAATATCAAGGAGCCATGGAAACCATTTTAGAACAACAGAGAAGGATACACGAGGAAAGGGAAAGAGTAGTTGATGCATTGGCAAAAGAAACGCTTCATAAAAAGACAACTGTAAGTTACGAACATGAAAATTACTAAAGAGCTTTGTTACAACGGTCCCGCGTGCTGTAAATCATGTTGTAAAGTAGTGAAAGGCCTAACCGTACGCGCCGCGGACGCGGCGATCAGTATACGTGGTCTTGACCCTATACACAGTAGGGGCGCTGGTGCGAGAATGAGGATCGTCCTTTTTTTTTGACGACATATTTTTTCATCTGCACTCTGGCCTCTGCAGGTTTTGGGTTCCTGAACGTGAACCACATGCTAGCGATGCGAAAAGCGGACTCCGCGTAAGTAATAAAATAACTCCAGTTTACCGTCTACTTTTAGTTTTATGGGTTGTCCGTTTTCCTGAGGATTTATCGCTCATAACATGAAAGTCTCTGTACAAAGTCAATGCCGATGCGCGGATCGGAAATATAAAACGTCTGCGAAAATGCGGATGATCTTTATTTTTGTGGACGCGTCTGTCCACGTTTACGAAGACAATCCCCGTTTATTATGCGGACGATCCTGATTCTCGTACCAACGCCCGTACTGATACAGTATACTCTATTTAATCTTCATGATTAGTTTGTCCTCTTTCATTATATAAACACAAGTTTTTGTTGCAGGAGTGGATCTTGTGACGTTCAGAGAAAAAATGTAATAAACATGATAAAGGCAAGCTAAGTAAACTACAAATTAAATGTAGGGTGTCTGATCAGGCACTCTGCATTGTGTGCTAAAACCCTTCCCGTAGAAATTGCGCGCTCATGCAAAATTGGTCAATTTTTAAATCTACAAATTGAGATTCAAACCTTTATTCTTTGTGATCCTGAAGGCGATACAAAACAAATGAGGTATCATATTTGAATGATCAACTTTTTCTCCATATGCCCCAAAAGGTGTCATCTCGGAACTCCAAAAATATCTTGATGAAAAAACAGCAATTTAAACTAGGCTTGAGTCGGTACGGTCGATCACACCGGGACCCGACCGTTGCCGTCGGGTCCCGGTTCCGTTTTTTGAGAACCGACGCTCCGAAAAAAATAATGAAATATGTAAGAAATTGCAGTTTTGCACACCACTAAAATCATTCCACCTTGGAACTTAAGTATTTAATTGTTACCAATCATATTCTAGCTCATCCTGAATCAATCCGAACTGCTGATATAAATATGGGTTGCAAAGCAGTTCGCCCCATGGGGTTGTTGCCAGCTGCTAGCTAGCTACTGTACTGGCCGGGTCTCTCGACCTCGGCAGGATTAATAAATCAGGTTGAAAGAAACATTAATGTTTGAATAATAAAACGGCTTTCTAAAAAGTACTTCTTTACAACATACCGATCGAATAATTTTTAAAAGACAAAATGGATATTATTTCTTTGATTTTGATTACCGCATGCTTCTTTTAAAAGCTGATAATTACTTGGTAATCACAAGAAGTTTCGATACGGATAGCTGTTGCAAGGCAAGTTCAGACTAGTCTCGGAAAAATGCGCAGTGCTCCTCGTAGTTAGCTGTAATCCGTGCCAGAACGAACCCAAACAAAGACGTGATCGTAACGAGAAAAAATCATTAAAAACTACGAGAGCACAATTGGAAAGACAACTACTCAAAATTATCGTAAGCAGATACATAACTTGGAGGAATAATACAATAGTTGTCCAAGAAAAGCCACAGAAATAGTGATATTTAAGGAGTTACTATGCAATCATTATCGGAATGGGCCTGCTGATATGTCCGAATTACACGTTATTTGGTTTCTAGCCTCGTGTTCTAACACGAGGCTAGAAACCAAATAACGCCCTCTACGGTAAAAAGCAGTATAACAAAGGATTCGAGTATCAGCAAGCCCCTTGCGATAAAAATGTACCCAGTTACTCCTCGATTATCACAATTTTTTTGGCATTTCTTGGGCGATTATTGAATTCTTTGTCCAAGTTATTTATCTGATTATCGTAATTCTGAGCAGTAGTTGTCTTTCCAATTGTGCTCTCGTAGTTTTTAATGATTTTTTTCTCGTTACGATCACGTCTTTGTTTGGGTTCGTTCTGGCACGCATTACAGCTAACAAGGAGCACTGCGCATTTTTCCGAGACTAGTCTGAACTTGCCTTGCAACAGCTATCCGTATCGAAACTTCTTGTGATTACCAAGTAATTTTCAGCTTTTAAAAGAAGCATGCGGTGTTCAAAATCAAAGAAAAAATATCTATTTTGTTTTTAAAATTATTCGATCGGTATGTTGTAAAGGAGTACTTTTTAGAAAGCCGTTTTATTATTCAAACATTAATGTTTTTTGACCCGATTTATTCAACCTGCATGAATCAAAATGGCGGCTCGATCGTTGTCTTTCTATTTTTGCTCCAGTTTTTTTTACTTTTAGAGGCATGATAATGGCACTAAACATCGCCAATCATGGATAAAAATAATGTCAAATGGAAGAATATACCGATCTGTGCCGAGGTATGCATGTGTTGATTTATTTGACTGATAAAAAAGGTCACTTTTAAGGGACATACTGATGATGCGCTTTTTATAGAGGCAAGTGACAAATCCTGCGAGCTGATTTCGGGACACCGGGTCCCGATCGGTGCAAGGCCGTCGGGACCCGGTTTATGAAAATCCCGACATGACTCAGGCCTAATTTAAACATTGTTTTCATCGTAGCTCCAAGATTTGCCACTTTGAGACATGACGCCCAAATTGGAACGTCTTCAGGCATTACATCACAGTGACATTACTGATTTTGAAAATTTGAAGCTCCCATCCATACAGTGAAAAAACTTCATAACCTTCCTATTTTTGTTCGGTCTGATTTTGTTCAACTTTAGCAATTCTTCTTCCCAGATTTTTCTACTATATTTTAGAGTAGTTTAATGCTGAGCTTGGTGTTCCTGAAAGTTGGTTGTTCAAAAATAATGACCTCTCGCTTTATTATATTGTATTTTATTTTGACATGCTTTTAATGTTAATCCATTCACATCTTTTGCAGAACCGTGAGCAGATAAATTCAGACTACCGTGCCAAGCAACTTCTTGATGTAAGTTCACACATGTATTCTAGTGTCTACCCAGTAATCAGTCTACTTTTTTCATTAAGAGCAGTAAGCATATACGCATAAAATTTTACGAGGAGCGTCACACTTCAAAATTGCCGAATTGGCTCAAGATTTCGATATCATGATCGGAAGAAGAAAAAAGGGCTAATTTTTTTTTCAAGTTTTGGGCTATCAAATACTTTAAAAACATGCATAGCTGGGATTATTTTGTCATTTGGAGTTGTTGTAGACCATGTTCGTTGATATTAAGTGCCTTTTCATGACTTTGACATTAATAAAAATTAAAGAGTTATACATGTATGTATTTGATTATTTATGTCTCTGCTGCTTTTGGGGCAATGTTCTATTTTTGAGAACTCTTTTTGAGTTTCCCCGAGCTAGACTGTTCATTGCACCCATATTCTTTCCACTTCACTCTCTCTCTCAACAAGTGTTTCATTTTATTTTTTGTCATTTTCCAACTTCTCATTGCAGCGCTATGTAGATGGGACCAACACGTTAAAAGAGCTCTATGAAGATAGAGATGGGTAAGTATTTTTATAAAGCTGAGCACATTTCAAGCATTATTTTTAATCGATTTGGGAGCACTATAGCTGGGGGCATCCAAAAGCATAACAACAGATGATTCAATGATATATGTAATCATACATGTGCTTGGCTATCCCTGAAGTAAAGCGGGAAATATTGAACTTTTATTTAGCATACTTGATGGCCCCCCTGTAATAGTGGCTGTTACTTCAATGTTCAGCTCTATGAATTGGTGTATAGGAATGTAATGTCTGTGGATATGATTATTTATCTATAGACAGATGCTTATGTCTTGAGACATGGCAGTTTATCTCTCGAGACCAAATTTTGGCCAATGTGTACTTCAAGGGACAATGCCATTGATGCTTTTTTTACATTCATTGTTGTGTAATTTAGGCAGCTCAACTACAGTGAAGTTGATATTAATGCAGTCACATGTTAATATACATTTACAATCTGTATAATTGCTGGACAGATCTATAGTGATTTACGTGCACTAAGCAATCTTCAAGATTTATTGCAAGTTTCATTTGATTGTGTGAGAGTTTTCCAAATTCCAATCATTTTCTGAATTACTGGGATCTGTGCACAGATTTTATATTATTCTTTATTTTCTCCATTCTCCTTATCCATTGGGACATACTGTAGAATACCAAGTAGAGTTTTTGAGGTTTATATCATACATTCTAGCTCTATACAAGTTATTCATTGTAAATTTCAAGCATCAGCGCTCACAATGTTCTTGTCTCTCACTCAGGCTACGTAAGGAGGAGATCCAGGCTCTGTCTGGCCCTAACGAGTTTGCTGAATTCTATACAAGGTTAAAGGTCATCAAAGATTTCCACAGGAGACATCCTAATGAGGTGAGAGTGTGGCTAGTAAATCATAAGAATAGTGTATTGGTCATACACCAGGGACCCGTTTCACAAAGCCTTTTTACAATGACAAATGACAAAAATCAATGACAAATCTGTTGATAACCAATCAGAAGCAAGGATTTAAGTAGCTTATAACAAAAACTGTCATTTGTCACTGATGACAAGTTTTGTGAAACGCCCCCAAATGTGAACATACATGTGGCATGAAATCATTGTTTAGCTGCTCCTTTATATGTACAAAAGTCCCATTCAACATAATTTGATGTATTAGACAAAGGTAGAAATTGCAAGGTGTATGTGCATGACAAAAGGAATGAGAGCACGACATATAAATGAAATGAGAGCACAACTTATAAATAAACTCTACAGTCAAGTAAAAGATGACAGGAAATTAGATATTAGACAATTAATGATAAAAATATAGATAGATACAAGATGATTAGAATGAAAGGGTCTGGGGAGGATAAAAAGGGGAAGGGAGTGAGCGAGAGAAAGAGAGAAGAGGAAGAAAGTAAGTTAGGGGGAGGGTGTAACCTGCCATTTAATTTACAGGGCTTTGATTCATCTAAGATACATCAGGTTTAGAGCTTATTTTACAGTCATGTTTTATATTCAATGCGCTAATACAATATGTTCATGACAAGAAAATGCACATGGAAATCAATGCGATGAAAATCCTGAAGAAGCTCCAGTAACCGTACAAAATGTTTTATACACGTTTATGTCTCCTTATGTTACGTGTAGATGTCAGTGCCCATGTCTATTTAGTTTGAGCAACTGCAGGAAGAGATAATGAGACAGAACCTTGGGGAGACATTCGTTCATTGGTTCTGTTCATAATAAGAAATAATCAATTCCAACATATTTAAGACAATACACTGATAGAATAAGTTATTCCTCCCACTAATATTACTTCACCTTGTGTTTCTGTATAGATCTCAGTGCCTATGTCGATTGAGTTTGAGCAACTGAGGGAGGATAGAGAGAACCCCGCCGAGGATAATCAGTCTTTGGTTCCATTCAAAGATGAAGAAGGCTACGGCAAGTACATGGACCTTCATGAGTGCTACGACAAGTACATCAACCTCAAGGGTACAGAGGTGAGACATTCAACAAAACTAACAGATGTTGTAGGTAGATTCGGCCATTTCCAAGCAATTACCGGTACCACTCTACATACATGTAGATGTACAGTGGGAGTAAAAAAAAGTTTACACCTAGAAAATTGCTTATTAAGCAACTTTGGCGCAAGTTCGATTTTTGCACTCTTGCAAACAATGCCTCCTGTTCATCCAAGCGTGAACACATACCACACAAAAATGATACCAAATGATTTGGGATAAAACCCTCTTTCATACAATGTATAATAATTTACGTTTCATAGATGACTTTAAAAATAATTAGCAATATTTTAGGTGTAAACTTTTTAACTCACACGGTATAATCCTGGTGCACATACAAATTTTATTTGTTTTTCTCAATTTACCACCCTTTTATTTGTTACAGTGGTGCAGGCTGTGTCTTGTGGCAGCTGTCTTTGATTTAAAAAAACATAAACAAATATCAAACAAAGAAAGAAAGAAATACTAATATCATTGTGTTCTTGGAGGGTTACCAATTATCAGGCTTTGCATAATTATGTGCTTTGGACTTTTTAAGGCTTGATGTTATTTGGGACATGGATGCCTCCAACATCATCATGATTATTCAGGCTAACTGACTAAAAAACCAACCAGTATCCATGATTATAAACAGCTATGGATATCATTAATGACAGTATTGAAAAGAAATGTCATCGGCAGCAGGCACGTAGCCACGGGGGGGGGGGGGGGGGGGGGGGGGGGGCACGGGGGGGCACGTGCCCCCCCTAAATTTCCAGGATCGGTTGCATTTTTTTAGACCCCTTTTTTTTTACCTCGATCGATTACATGTATGTGCCCCCCCCCAAACATCAAACTCTGGCTACGTGCCTGATCGGCAGGATACATTCAAACTCTCCACATAAGTATTAAAGTTAATTTTACTTGAAGAGCAGCCATCTTGCGGCTGAATACTGAGAGATTAAACAGGTAATGTTTAGGAAATATGTGAAATACAATAATTCATTTTGCTGTATTTTATTCTTGGGGGAAAATTAAGTTTGCTTTATTTGAATAGCAGCCATCTTGGGGCTCAATACCAACAGATTAATAAGGTAATATAGGAAATATGTGAAATACAATCATTTATTTTGCTGTATTTCATTCTTGTGTTCTTCCTTGAATACAACAGAAAGTGGACTATGTGACATACCTGTCTATTGCTGATCGTCTCTTTGAGATAAACAAGGACAAGAAGAATGCAGAATACAGGAGGTGAGTCTTATGAAGTTCACTCAGTAATGTACTGAATAAAACATTTCAAAGCAATTACAAAACCCATATTAAAGGGCATTCTAACCCTTGTAAGAAGTTGATTTGTATAATAAACAGAATGGTGAAAGTTTGAAATAAATTGGACCAATAATAAGAAAGTTATGAATGTTTTAATATGAGATCACTATAAAGTCTATGTGAATCTCAAACTGGCAGTTTGGTCAGTGGATTATGGAGTAACAAAGGTCAAGTCTGCCAGTTTGTCTGTCTGTTCATATATGTATTGGCCTTTGCCTCCCTCAACCCCCCCCCCCCCCCCCTCTCTCTCTCTCTCTCTCTCTCCCTCTCACTCTCTCTTCTCTCTCTTTCTCTCTCTCCCTCCCTCTCTCATTTCTCTTTCTCTCACTCTCTGCCTTCTGTTTGAAGAGGTCTTTATTTCCTCAATGTCTACAGGTCTGTTAAGGACTACTCATTACAAGCATATCTTTTACCCCATATGGGTACCTGGCAGGAATTAATTCCTTGAAATGCTAGAGTGCCGTAATGGCAGCCGTTCTAAAGCCAGGGTAATAATCGGGAGCGCCAGGAGCGCTATGCAAGAACCCACTATTATTATTATTATATTTTTGCCCAGGTACCTAGATCTGATCCTAGTCTATCTCCAGGACTATGCCTCTAGGGTCAAGCCCATCCTGGACTTTGCCGAGGAACTAGAGAAGGTCAAGAAAGAATTTGAGATTCAATGGGAAGCAGGGACTTTCCCTGGCTGGCCGGTAAGTCATCCCGTCATTTGGTATACATGCTTAATACCCCACCACACAAATAACCCTGATAAATTGCGCTGATGCATGATGGAGGTATTATGCATTTAAGCCTGTTTAAGATTAGAGGACGCCATGAGCATTCATGTTTTGACTAACCAAAAGTCTCGGTCAATTTCAACTTAACTCACTATTGATTGATGGTAAGGAAATATGGATCTCATAGTATATATATATCATCCACAAGTACAACTTTTTATGCAAAGAAGCACACAGAGGTTATTGTAATTTGTTTAGAAAACAGCGGCTTATGTACCGGTAATGAAATTTACCTCCAAAAAGGTCTTTCAAAATTAAGTATTGGAAATGTTCTTATACTTATCCAAAATTAACTTGTATGATTAAACTATATAAAAGGGGAATAAACTTTACTTTTTTGTCATTGAAATAGTTCCTCCTTTTTTTTTTTTTTTTTTTTTTTGGGGGGGGGGGTTCGCTGGCAGCGTTGCCAGATTTTGGCAGTCAGGTACTCTAGGATAGCAGCCATGTAAACAGGGACTCCACCGCAGACCCTCTGTGCATAGTTGCTCTTTCGGAGAAACCGATGAGGTTTGGTCATGCAACTTCTTTTGTAGATAACCTTGTATTCTAAGTTTTCTAAGTTTTCCATTCTCTTGTACAGAAAGAAGCAGCCAGTGCCATGACCCATGCTGGAGCTCATCTTGACCTGTCTGCATTCTCGTCACCAGAGGTCAGTATTCATGCTTTGCTAGCCATTCAGCAATTCAGTTTCGCCTCTTGAGGCTTGTTAGCATGTGCTGCGGTAAACCATGATTTTTAAGCGTACTTTTATCAGTGTACTGCATTTCACTTTTTTGTATCATATAACACACAAATAAGTGAGTATGCATGCCGTAGGACATTTGTTACTTGCAGCTTTTACAACATGCAATATTGCTGTTATCAGTTTTATTGTTAAGTGGAATAAACCTAATCTTTACTCTTTACTTCATCATCTATAGGAGTTGGCGTCTCTTGGTCTGGATCGTCTCAAGTCAGCCCTGATGGCGCTCGGGCTCAAGTGCGGTGGGACCCTGGAGCAGCGGGCTCAGCGCCTCTTCAGCACCAAGGGGGTCCAGCTGGATGAGCTAGACCAGGCCCTGTTTGCTAAGAGTAAACCGGGCAAGACAACCAAAGCTGGCAAGAAGTAAGTGCCTGTACAGTGCGTATAAAAAAAAGTGTAGCTAACTATGGTAGCTTCTAATTACAAATTCATAACCAATATGACTTTAAAATCTATTTCATGATAAAGAGTAGCTTATTCTCTGTCCAATGATATCCTATTCATAATAGTTTGTTCATGGGTGACTGAGCTTCTTTGGTCTTAAATCCTTAACCCTATTTAGCCCGGGGGGGGGGGGGGGGGGGGGCTTTAGAAGCCCCCCCCCCTCGACATTTTTTAACGCAAGAAAATCTTGCACTGAAATTTTGTGACTTTTTTCTTTCAAGTCTTGCGCATCTTTTGAAAGAATTTTTTCGAAAATCGGACCTACCATTACAAAGTCACGTGTCCTTTTGTCTTTGCATGTCAGCCCGAAAATCGCTCATTTTTGTGATTTGTGTACAAAACATATGGAAATCTCATTTCTCAAATAAAGAGATAAAACATTGGTTATTTGGTCTTGTTTATAGTTTAGGTGTTTATTTTGGGGACAAAATAGTTGAATTATAGTTGGAAATGAAATAAAACAACAAAAACAATAAAATACATAAGTTAAAAAAACAAAGAAATACATAAGAAATTATCAAAACAATAGATAACATAAGGAATAACCCTGGTTATTCAATTTTTTGTGTTGTATTATTATTCCAAATGGTCTAACAAATATATGTAGTGAAAAAGAATGCTTAAATATGAATAATGTCTGATTTATGGGAAAAAATGTGAATTTTATGACCTTATTTGCATAAATTACCATAAATATGCAAATGAGTGAATTTTTCAAAAAATTGAAATTACCAATGTATTTTATACACTTCACTTGACATGTATGCAAATTTTCGCGGCGATCGGTCGTTTCACGGCCGAGATCATAGGGGGGGGGGGGGGGGGGGGGGGGCTTTAGAAGCCCCCCCCCCCCCCCCCTGGGCTATGCAGTTTCAAAATAGCCCGGGCTAAATAGGGTTAAAGTGCTTTACAATTATATATGATTCAAGGTCACATGGGTTATAATTTGTAAATTAGAAGCTACCAAAGTTGGGTACACTTTTTTTTTTATACGCACTGTTTATTGTAATTCTCGGATGTCAATTAGATTCTCTTGGAAACATATGTAACAAGGAAATTAAGAGACATTTATCCTTCTACTTTAACTTGAGATAATATGAATATAGGAACCAGGGATTTCATAGTCTTTGGGTGTCATTGATCGTAGCTTCACACTTACTTTTATTTCAGTCATTAAAAAAAAAAAAAAAAGGTCATACTGTACCTCTTGTATTAGTTAAATGTCAAATATTAGCACAATTTTGTAATCACTGCAGTTATGATAACCCTTTGTCGTTTAACACTTGTAGTATTGAGCATTGGATTTGGGAAGCTATTTTAAAAACTGTACATGTTCTCTCAGATAGGAATTTGAGGTATCCATGCATAAGCATTTGTAGTATGACTCCAATAACATATTTTTTTGGTTTTGTCAGGGATGCAGAGAAGCAGAGAGATACAGCATTCCTAGAAGCTCAGGTCTACTACTTCTTTGAACTTCTTGGGGTGAGTAGAGCAATGAAATATCATATTCAGTCTATAAGTTCGGTAAAGTTGAATCTCAACATGCACATGATATGTTTATTAAACTTGCTTTTTTGGTGACCCAGGTTTATGGTTACAGTTGGGTTTTAAGTGATTTTGATTGATTTGGTAAGTATTGGTTATATTTAAGTTGGGTATTATATTAGAGAACAAAATTGTTGATACTGGAGCATGTATCATAGAACATTTTCCTCAATCTTCATGCATCCAACTTTGCCTCTTTGGGATGTAGATGTAATTCAGAAAATCAAGGGCTATACAATAGACTTGACTGAAATGAGTTTTTACTGTTATGCCAATTTTTGAGAAATGTTAAAGGTAGGCTTTACTACTGCAGCTAGAAGGGATTAGACCACACAGCGAGCCAGCGAGGTCACTGTGACAGATGGCTATCTCATTAACTCAGCTCTCATTTAACATAAGAAAAAGAGGATCATGGGGGACCAACAGGCACCGATTTGGGAAGTTTTCTATATAGAGGGAGCAAGTAGCTACAAGTAGGACAGTGTGCCTTTAAGATCTAGTGGGTACGTCACCAGACTGTGTGTGAATCACAAGGTACATGGTTTGAATCCCTGCCACCTCACTGACATTATTTGGAAAGACATTAATCTACATTTGCCACACTTGACCAAGGTGTAGTAAGCTCTTTGGAATCACATAGGGCCATTATATCGTATTGTGCTGCCAGATACATGAGAACAGAATATCATTAGTACTATATTCATTACGGCTGTAGGAGCAACGCCAAGCAACGAGAGAGAACGTCCAGAGGAAGCAAGCAAGGACCGGAACAGAGAGGGAGGATGAGGACGAGGAGCACTTCTCAGACAGTGATAGCGATGATGAGGAAGAGGTCATCTACAACCCTAAGAACCTGCCCCTTGGATGGGATGGAAAGGTACGTGAAGGATTTTCAGATTTTTTTTTGTTTGTTGGGGGGGGGGGGGGGGGGTGAGGGGAGTTGTCATAAAGTCTTTGTAAATTAATTTGAGATAATACCCTTATGGTTTTTTAGTAGATGTATGAACTTGCAAAATTTGATGTTGGTATCTACATGGATTGAGGTATGAAATGGAATGTTGTAAGCATTTACTGTAGGAGTCGTAACAAATCATATCAAAAGAAAAAAAAGAGGAAGAGGGCGGAAAGAAAATTAAATTTGGATGTGGAACACACGGACCCCTTCCTTTGGGTAAAAGCAGAATGTTTCTGGTGAACATGGACCCTCAATGTCTTGCCCTTGACCTTTATGGAAACAAGTTGTCATTTCAGACTTTGACCTTGTTTGTATGGGGAGATTTAAGGACAAAAGATGATGATAGATTTGAATTACTTTGAGCTTTACTGGTTTATTTCCCACTTCCTGGGGAGTGCTAAGTTGGACGATACAAAGAGATTGAATAGATCTGTTCTTCCTGTGGACTTAATCTCTGCATTGTATCTCTGCATATATTAAACTGGTCAGCCCTATCCCACGCTATTGTGAGAGTATTGATGCTCTACTGCAAAGCTTAAATGTGCAGGTCCTAATAAACTGGAGGATGTTTCAAATTTGTCTTGGAGACACTGAAAGATCATCTGTTATATGCATGTTTTGAGAGTCACTCTCCATTTCAAATTTCTGCACTTCTAAATGTAGTATTTGAATGATTTGCAAATACAAAAGTCAAGAAGAGTTATTGTAAACAAAAAAATTATTATGTGATTATATGAGGCATTATCTAGATAACCACCAGAAAACTTTATCTCCTTCCACTCCCAGGTATGCAAAGATTTATGAAATCAATGGAGATCTGACTATTGGACTATTGGTAGCTTCATGATATAGCAAATAGGGGGTAGGGGTGAGGTACTTCACATACTTAACTATAAAAGTATTCTCACCTCAAAATTTAGATTTCCCCTAACCCGTAACTCCAGTACAGAGTATCTATATGACAAGACATTTGAATTACTCATGGTTTCTTATGTTTCATTTTGTGATTGTTTTGCAGCCTATTCCATATTGGTTATACAAACTCCATGGCCTCAATATATCGTATAGCTGTGAGATTTGTGGCAACCAAACGTACAGAGGACCAAAAGCATTCCAGAGACATTTTGCAGTAAGTTTATGTAACTATAGTGATGTTGCTATGGTGATGGTGGTGTTGATAATGGTGAAGAGGATGAGCAGGATGAAGGGAACAGTGATGAGAAGAGATTATAAGGAGATGGTGATGATGATGATGATGATGATGATGGTGGTGATGACAGATGAGGATAAAAAAGGCAGAGAAGTTGATATTTGTTTTTGAATGATGATGATGATGATGATGATAATGATGAGGAGAAGGAAGAGGGTGATGATGGTGGTGATGATGATGATGATAATGATGGCAATGACGATAATAATGATGACAATGATGGCAAAGATGATGATGAAGATAATGATGATGGAAGGGCTACATGAGAGAGTGTGTATAAAATAAAAGATATGCATTTAGGGTCTTTTAATCGGTTTTCTATGTATCATTTTAAAGACTACACAAATGTTTAAGTTGTGATTTGATCTTTCACTCTTTCAATTTTTATTTTCTTCAGGAGTGGCGCCACGCCCATGGTATGAGGTGTCTTGGTATCCCCAACACAGCTCACTTCGCCAATGTCACTCACATTGAAGATGCACTAGCATGTAAGTACACACTGTCTGCTTAGAGGCAGAAGGGTATTCAATCATACATGTTTACACAGAGCCAATGCCCTTCTAGCTCTCAATTAATTATGTAGATAAAGCCTTAAAATGGCACTTTGAATTATATTATCTAACTTTCACTCCACATAGTTTTGCAGGATTTTGTGAGAGTAATTTAATTTGGGAAATAAGTGCCAGTTGTTGCAGTTTTTAGTAACACATTCCAGTCTTCCTTAAGTTTAATAGTTTCATACTATTAATTAAATGTAATGTTAATTGTATAATTGTTTTAAGTGGGGGCACACTACAAGAGTCCTATCTCGCACCCCGGGGCAACGTGTCTGACATGGCCGGTTGTAGCAACTACTCCAAAGATCAAGATACATTAATCTTGATCTAAGGAGACACGAATGAACGAACCTACATATCACGGAAAGAGTTGCAGTAATTTCACCTTCTACAGTACATTTCTAACTAATAAGTTCTATCATAATTTTCAGTGGTAAACGCCCTTCTGCCAGCCAGGCGACGACATAGCTGCATTACTATCCTGGCTGTGTATTAAAACCTGTGCTATTGATTCTCAACATTTCAAACACCACCAAATTAGCCCTCTTTATCATACAGGGCCCATATCTTTCTTGATTTGTGTGCCCACATCCTGTAATGTAATAACTGTTTCTGTCTGTTCCTTTATTAATTTCTCAGTATGGGAAAAACTGAAGAATAACAAGGCATCCGAGAGATGGCTTCCAGAAGCAGAGGTAAGTTGTAATGCTTTCTTTGTTAAAGTTCATATTGTTTTTGTTTCCATAAATTATGAAAAAGAAATAAGAAATATTATAGTGATATATACAGTAAAAAAGAATGTACAGATGTTGTACATAAAACTGAAGAACTAACCGAAAATATGCCTTATTTGAAAGAAGAAACAAATCATCCATAACTTTATACATTCATTTATAATCATTTATAAGGTTCTTTTAATCATTTATAAGATTTGATCTCGACATTTGCAATGAAATTTTCATATGATTTTACTCATCCATTAGCCTAATGTGTTCAAGATTGCTGTCATTTTAACCTGTTAAGTTTCATTCTGATTTCTGTGCTGTTATTGTCATTAATTTTTTCTTCTTTTTAATCCAATAACAGGAGGAGTTTGAGGACACCATAGGTAACGTGGTCAACAAGAAAACCTTTGAAGATCTGAAGAGGCAGGGATTGCTCTGAAGCTTAACAGCGGCCATCTTGGGAATCCCTATGTACACTGTCAATCTTCAAGCATATTTACATATTTACTTTTCTCTTTTGAGTAATTGTTGTCCTGAGATAACATACATGTATGAGATAATAACACTCATAGGTAACAACTAAATTATTCATACCCCTTGTAAATTTCATATTTTGGGGGTGTTTGTTTTTTCGTAACTCAAGAATGGAAGGTGACATACAGATACAACTAAATTATGCACACCCTTTTTAAAGTTCATGTTTTGGGGGTGTTTTTTGTTTTCGTAACTCAAGAGTGGGAGGTGGACTGATTAAATTAGAGCCTTTGTTGAATCCTTTTAGATGTAAGCTTCAATAATTCACATTCTCAAGAAACATAAATCGAGACAAATCAATTTTACACAAACTTAAAACAGGTTCAAAACTTGGTAAGGGTAATGTATGAATAATTTAGTTGTTAGGTGTAAATGTACTTACCTGAGCTGATTGGCATGTGTTACTTTATTATCAGACTTCAACAGCACAAAATTTTGTACTGTTAATTATCTAGCTTTCTCTTGTTGTAAGCCTCTCACTTTTGTACATCAGGAATTTCTGTGGATTATTCATGAGCATACATGCTCAAGTGACCCCCTTTCAATGTTGTATTCAAGTGATAAAGTGCACACAATACAGATAAGATTGAAACAATGTATTATGATGGTCATTAAAGGAATAGAAACATGATTTTTTTTTAAAAGAAGAATAAGAAGGGAGTACAGTGTATGAACGACCTATATCCAGATATAGTGCCAAACCTGCGTTAAGAGGGGGTCCTGTTGACCTATAATGATAACAATAATTAAAACTACAAATCACTGCTTAACAGTCTCATAAAATCTGTGTGGAGATATCTATTAAATATCAATGTTGTAATATACTTGAGTTGAGAATCCGAGTAAGTTATTGCTGACAGCTCATTAGCATAAATCATTGAGATTGTCATACAACACATGATTCGGCGATAATCGCTCTGGCTGTGTTCAATTTCATACACTTAGTGAATTTCCAACTTCCACCCTGGACTATACTTTACCATATTGTTACCCTAACCTGACCCTAAATCTTTGACAGAGGAAAGTTCTGAGCAATGGTTGCCAGAGCATATGTTGGCCTGTTGGGTCATCATGATTGGTGTTAATATGACTATGTAAGATTTTCACCCCTCTGTGTGGTACATGTATATTTCATTTTCTAAACTTTGAAATTTATTAGTGAAATAAGTGACTTAGCAGGCAAGCTTTGAACGGCAGGGAATGACATCATTGTGTTCAAATTAATAAGACTTCTTTTAGAATCTAAGACAAGTCAATCAAACAACCTCTTATTAGACTTGTTAACATGGACTCGTCATGCAGTGAATAATCTAGTGTTTCTATGATGAAGATTGGCCTGTATTTTAATGGTATTTGAAATGTATATATGTACAGTGCTTTGTGTATAGTTTTTAAAAACATCATTCTGTACTATGTAAGTAAAAGACATCCATACTGAGTACACAATTCTTTCATGAATGTTTCGACATTCAGTGAATAAAAACCTTTCAAATCTCCCTGAGAAGTAAACAGTCAAAAGAATGGTTTAATTGCCGCTAAAAGCATATTTATGACATTATGTTTTGATGGAGAAACGCTGTAATATGGATACATTGGTTTACTACCTATGTATGTTTTACTAGGTCCATTCTAAATTTTCCCCCAGTGTCTGAGTCTCTCATAATTTTGATCCGAAATTCAAGTTTCAACTATACCAAGTCAGTTATTATTTTGGGGGATGGCTGTATAACCAGAAAGTTCTGTGACTTGAAAACTTTACAAACTGTTAATGATGTCAGATGACCACTATATGCAGCATGATACTCCTGAAAATCACATCAACAACAAAAATCTTCATTGCAATTCAATATTGGTAATTAAGGCATGAAGATTTGTGAATCTGGATCAGGGACAGGAGTTTCTAGATTTATTGTTTACATGAATCATTGTCATAATTTTTTTTTTTAATTCATTGAATATTCTTTGTTTTTCCATTGTATTTGTTTATATTTAAGTTAACTGCACCGTCACAAAAGATGTTGTTTGTCGTTGTGTCACACTCTTCAATTGACTGTGTGAAAGATGAAATGAATAAAAGCGCTTAATTCACACATATTTCTAAAGCTTTTGTGTCAGCATTATTTGTCTACTTTTTGATAACTGTAGCAACTTAAATATTCAAGGAACGTGTCTCCCCTTGCATAGCCATATATCAACAATCAAAGAAAGAAAGAAAATTAATCAGAGAAAGGCTTATTGTTTTTATTCTTTCCACTATGAGCTGATTTATGAAAATTAATATCAAAGGAAATTTTAAAACATTTATCATATGAATAGGGGTTGTATAGTTCTTATGTGATTGTTTATGGCAGGAACATATAAACATATCTAAGGACTGAAAACCACTACATCAATGAAAAACATCAACAGGATAAATTGGCAGGTTCTTTTTTTTTGGGGGGGGAGGATGGAGAGAGAGAGAGAGAGAGAGATTTTTAGTAAGGAAGGATAAATACAATAGACTTGCAGCTAAACAGAAAGCTGGATAAATATTGCTTTTAAGTGAGACAGATGAAAGTGGGGATGACATTTAACTTATTTTACATTATTAATCTCCACAATAGTACCGGTATGCACTTTATACCTTTGGCACTCGACGTGTTTTCTTTTTATTTGTGTAACGTCTGCGGCGGCCCGGTAGCATTTCCTGCTCAAAACTTGTTGTTGCACCGCAAAGCGTTCATCCGTTCAATTTTCGGAAAGCACAATAGTAAAGGCGAGTCGGACGATAAAACAGACAGATTTCACCGTATTGAACGGATGATCAGTGATTATTACATCGAGTTAATCAAGACAATACTCATGTCCTGATGTCGAATTCGAAAGTAGCACTTTTTGCGTGCACTAAGTGCAACAGTAGACATCCATTTGATGAATTATCACAGGGCCAACAACTGTGTAAGGTAAGCGATCATCGGCGAGACACTGCCCACTGCAAACAATGCGATTTGACTCTTCCCGTATTAATGTGCGTCATGTGTAGGCCTATGCCGCTACCGGGGGGCCCGCGAGAGAAGAAGTGTGCAAATGTAGTCGAAGGAAAGGGAATGATCTCGGCCTTGGGTCACTCAGTTATGGAGTCTCAATTCTTATGTCATTTGTGGTCTGTTTATGATTTTCTGATGTTTGGCTCTTAATCAATGCATGTGATTTTATTGAAAAAAGGGAATTTAGTCGAGCTCTTTCAATTTTCATGTCATTTTGTCTGTTTCATTTCTTTATGATGTTGATGATGAGAATTGAGAATGTGATTGATGACTTGGGTGATTCATAATGAATTTTGGGCGCTAGTTTAGAATCATATCCAGACTTTGTCCCGTAACTCTGGCGTGGAGATACCCTACTCAAACATACCAAAACTCAACCAAATCTTCATCAATTGTTCAAATGGTAATGATTTGAAAAATGAAAGTCGTTTTGTTTCTTACCTGTTTCATGTCAATTTTCTAATCTTTTTTTGAGTATTTTTACTCATAACAAAGACATTATAATATACACTTTCTCACAGGTTTCACGGCAAACCGCTGGCATACCGTACAGACGGTGCGGGCGATCGCAGGCATGAAGTTAGCGACCGTAATCGGTAATGATCATCATCATCGTCATAATGTGAATTACTTACATACATTTAATGAGGATCTGAGATTACAGTCGCTGACTTCACGCACGCCTGCACCCCACCCTGCACCCCACCGTCGTGGTAAAAAACTTAAAAGTATCGGTACTGTAGATTTACTGTAAACTTTAGAGATGAATAAAGAAGAGGAAAGACGAGACAATTCCATAGACAGTATTGGCGTATGAACAGACACTGGAACCTATTATTAGACATTCTAGCTCGAGTCTCTGAGAGTCGTGAGTTTAAATATTATTTATGAATTATGAAATGGTTTTTGATTTTTTGTATTGTAATTGTTATGATTATTCACAACAGGAATGCAGAGGTGCTTATCCAGTTGTAAAATGTACCTACTGCAGAACAGAATTTCAACAAGAAAAGTAAGTATTTTCCCATCTGTATCATTATATTTTCAAGCATGTGAACTGGATTACAATTAGAAGAAACAAAAATTGAATGATAGTAATTGCTGTTCCAATATCCATATTTTGATTCATTGTTAATTAAAATGAATCTGAAATTAAATGATCTAGTTTATCACTTGCAGGGCTCTCTTGTAAAGGGGTCTTTAACAAATATACAAAGAATTAATAAATGAGATACATTTATAAACAAAAAAGTACCGGTATGTACATTATTGTATTTTTAATAATATATCTATTTCCCTTTGTTAAAAACAAAGTAGTGTGTTTACAACAAGCTAAAATAAAATCATTGAATGTACAATGTTGGCCTCTGCAGTGACTCATATCAATTTATTAATCCACCTTTTCCTCTTTGATTTTTCTTTTTACAGTAAAAGCAGCACAAATGCCATCTGCAAAAAGTGTGCTCAGAATGTGAAGACATATGGCACGGTGAGTTTAGTGTCATAAGTGATTGCAATGATGGATTCAGGGGGGCATGATGATGTAAGGGGATCCAGGATGCTTTAATGTTGCCGCTCAAGATATGCCACTTGAATGGAATATTTTTATTGTTAATTTTTTTGTATGTTATGTTCATGGTTGTATAAGGTAAGTAGTGCAATGGTTAAAGCGGCACTGCACTACTTGTAGCTCCTTGCGCCCTCTATAAAGCAAACAATGCCTAAGCGGTACCCGTTGGTCCCCCATGATCCCCTTTTTCTTATGTTAATTTAGAGCTGATTTGATGAGATAAACACCTGTTAGGGACCATGCAGGGAGGTCTACCGGTAATCTCTCCTGGCCCAACTTGTGCAGATGGGTTTTAAAGCTGGTAAAACTATATAAATATCACAAGATAATCTGAAGAAGAAAATGAAATATCAAGAGCAATATAATTTTTGTGTTGGTGTGACACAATGAGTATCATTTACATATTACTTTCAGCTGCCATTCAAATCATTGATATGTGTGTGAATATCGTCTGTTTTGCTTATTCTCACATTTATAAATTACTTTGTTAATAAGGTGCTAATAATTTGAATAAGAGCCAATGTATCCAATTGAAACAATATTATTACTACATTGTAATTCAACGTTCTCTCAAATATTTTCAATCTCTCTATCTACAGCCCAAGCCTTGTGAGTACTGCAACGTGATAGCGGCCTTCATCGGGAACAAGTGTCAGAGGTGTTCCAACTCTGAGAAGAAGTATGGCCCACCCCACACATGTGAACAGTGTAAACAAAAGTGTGCTTTTGACAGGAAAGATGAGAGGAAAAAGGTAATGATGGTGGCTTCCTGAGGAGGTCTAGTAGCTATCGTAACATGGGGTCATTAGGCTTCCTATGGAAATGTAGGATTTCATGTAGATTCTAGAAAATGGCGATTCCATTCAATGTCCTGTACAACATATTTTCATTAAAAAATGAAGAATTTCTTGATTTGACCATTGAATAATAATGCTTTCTGGTATCATTACCATTTAGTCAAAGTCATATTCAGAGATTTTTTTCGTTCATGATGAAATATGTGGATAAATTGCATAAATTGCATAGAATTGGCTAAAGGAACATTGTATTTCTGTTATTGTTGATAGTTTGATATCTTTGCATGCTAGAGATGTTCTTTTTTAGAGCCTGTTATGAGAATGAATTTAAATACTTATGTTATTTCAGAGTTTAGATCCTTGAAGCCTCTGAAGACTTTTATGGGAATAGATTTCAAAAACCTTATATGTGTTTAAGGCCAAGTTCTAGAATTGTTTTCTTTTCTAAGCCTTTCAAGATAACAATTTTCAAAGAAAGTGAATATGATAGCAACTGCAAAGTTGCAAACAGTATTGTGTGAATGATATTGGATAATCTGACAACTCAAATTTGTCAGAATACTAGAATATTTGAATTTCATCTCCTGTGCTCTCAGTCTCTCACATATCTCCCCCTTCCTATCCCTCTCACTTTCTCTTTCTGTTTCTCATTTGTATATGATGGTAATATGATTTTTGTTGTTGCCACTGTTTGATTTATAAATAATATTTTATCATTCCTTTGGCTTATTCATGCATTGGAACGCGATAAAAGTTCTTTTTAACAGTTCAACTGACTTCTAGCTTTCTTGGTCCATACCCTTCAATCCATATATTAACAGGTTGATGGCAAGTTGTTATGCTGGTTATGCACATTATCATACAAACGGGTACTTCAGAAAGCAAAGAAGCGAAAATACGACCTGACCAACCGGGAACACCATCGGAACTCCTCCAGCGACGGAGGGACAAGGGGCAGTAACAATGGTGGAGGCAATGTGGGAGGCGGCTCTGGAGGAGGCGGGGGAGCAACGGGGAACGGAGGGGGTGGGACCAACACACCCTCAGCACTGACTCCTACTGGGAATCCCACCGCTGCCACCAATCAGAACACTGCATCACCTCTTAAGAACAGGAACCGTGACACACCTACCTCAATGGGACGGAACAACCGCCCAGAGAACTCATCTTCAGGGGGTGGTAGCGGTGGTGGCTCGGGATCAGGAGGCCTGTTTGGCCGAGATTCATCGGCCTCAAGAGAAGGCAGGGACAGAGACAGGGGTGGGGGAGGAGAGAAGGACAGGGATAGGAACAGAGATAGGAATCGTGATAGAGACAGGGAAAAGGACAAGAAGGAGGATCACCGGCATCATAAATCAAAGGCCAACGACAAGAAACAGTAAGTGTGGTCTTCTAATATTCCAACACAAGTTTCAGGCATAGTTGTACATATTCATGGGTGAGACAAGTTTCATGCATTGTTGTTCAATACATAACTCCTATTACCTAGCCAACAATCAATTCATGGGTGAGACTAGTTTAGGGATGCTTTTCATTAAGCTTGTACCTCGGTACCGGCCTCTTCAGTGCGGTGCTGCCCCAAGATTAATCTCTAAAATGTTCACAAGTACAGTGACCCAAATATATTGTTTTCTTATGACTGGTAGGCTATGTCAAATACTTATGTACCCACTCCATTGATCTTGTGTGGAAGATTTATGTCAATGAATTTCAGACAGGATATTGTCTTGAGGCAAGCATATTGAGATTTTATCACCCATTTCAAGGTGGTTGGTATTTTAATTGTCATCTTTAATGCTGTTTTATGTAACTCACTCTCTCTCTCTCTCTCTCTCTCTCTCTCTCTCTTTCTATCTGTCTCATGTTTTGTGTTTCTATTCATCTGTTGTCTCTGTATGCATGTTTCTCCTTTCTCTCATTCACATACTCTCCCTCTTTATCTCTCTCTCTCTATTTGTCTATCTCCCTCTCTCTTTCTCTCTCTCCCCTATCTCTTTCTTTCTATCTATGTTTATGTTTATATTTTTAGAACACTCCATGAACCCGAGGTCAAGAGGACCAAATCAGAACACTCCAGTAACGGTGCCTTGCCATCCGCGTAAGTTTGTCAAATTCAGTGAAACCTGTCTATTAAGACCACCCACGGGAGACAAATAATGTGATCTTTGTAGACAGGTGGTTACTAAAGCAGGTTTTACTGTATCTCTTCTAGACCTGGTACGGTCGGTCACACTGAATCCCGACCGTCGCCATTGGGTCCCGGTTTTGTTTTTGGAAATCGACTCTCCGAAGAAAAAGAAAAAAGAAATATGTAAAAAAAAATTGCAGCTTTGCACCACTAAAATTTATCCACCTTAAAACTTAAGTATTTAATTTTTAACAATCATATTCTAGCTCATCCTAAACCAATCCGAACTGCCAATATAAATATGGGTTGCAGAGCAATTCGCTGCATGGGGTTGTTGTTGTTGCCAGCACAGCTAGCTAGCTACTGTACTGGCCGCCGGGTCTCGGCAGGATGAATAAATCAGGTTAAATAAAACATTAATGTTAGAATAACATACCGATCAAATAATTTTTTTAAGACAGACAAAATGAATATTTTTCTCTTATTTTAAACACTGCATGCTTCTTTAAAAGCTGAAAATTACTTGGTAATCACAACAAGTTTCGATACTGATAGCTGTTGCAAGGCAAGTTCGGATGGTCATGGAAGGAATGTGAATACACTTCATGAGCTGTAAAGCTGTAACCCAAACAAATACACGTGATCGTACCAAGAAATCATTAAAAACTATGAGAGCACAATTGGAAAGACAACTACTCAAATTACCGTGAGCAGATACATAACTTGAACGAAGAAAACAATAGTTTCCCAAGAAAAGCCACAGAAATGAAATTCAGGATTTTTAGCATGCCAGAGGGTTAGTACAGTAGTAGGAATATAATAAGGTACATTTCATCCAAAAATTACGCAGTTTTTTCATCAACCTTCAACAATATTACTGAGTCACTTTAAAAAAGGATGTGTCATTTATTTCTTGCGCAGATCGTCAAAGACAGACATGACCTTTATCGACCCAGGTAACACGGACCACATGGTGGCCATGACACAGCTCAGAGAACAAGTAGCCTCATTGAAGAAAGTCTTATCAGAGAAGGAGAAAGCCATTCTGGAGAAAGATAAGAAGGTATGGTAACATAGCAATCTCCTCTTCAATTTTAGGTTCCCATTGTGGAATTCATTTCATTATTGGACGCATACCGTGCAAACAGCTGTATTACATAACCTTTTATGACAAATGTTCTCATCTTTTAACCTAACGTGCCCTTTCCTTCAATTTCAGTCAAGCATTTGAAGAGTGTCTCGATGCTCCCATGCTGCAACTTTTTCAATGTTTTTCTCAAATTTTGTTGTTTTCTTGTCTGTAGAGGGCGATATTTTGAAACAAAGAAAACATTGGCACCACCTTAAGGATTTACACAGTAACAAATGTTACATAGATCACTGAAAGTATAAAAATCAGTTAAATACTGACAGATATTGCATTCACCACTCATATCATTACATATCTGCCCTTGGGAGGGAAGTTTGTGAAAATAAATTGTCTTCCAAAAGCAGCTTGAATTCTCTCTTTTGTCTAGCTGCCTATGCTCCAAGTAATCCTAAATGGGTTAAAGTTCCATTACTCATTTATACTTATTGTAAACCCTCATACTTCAGTTACACACAAACAAAAGTTATTTATATTTGTTGTTTCAGTGTAATATGTGATTTAACATGTATTTCATTGTACATTTTATCTTCTTGACTGTGTAGTCCTGTACATTGTCCTATAATTAAAGATTAAAAATAACAAGAAACAAGAAAACTAGACTTACTTTGTATTTCCTTTTCTGGTGTTTTTATGGCACAAAGAAAGATGATATTGAAAAAATATATATATATTCTAGTAATACAATGTAAAGAAGAATAGTCTGATTACACCTAATGTTGTTTACTTTGAATTATCTCAGTTGACAGAGTTGAAAGCCATTCAGATGCAGATTGAAAAAGATCTTAGGTCAAAACTGCAGACGCTTCAAAAAGATCACCAGGACACAGTAGATGACTTACAGGTCAGTATTAAAGCCCCACTGCATTACTTGTAGCTACTTGCGCCCTCTATATAGCAAACAATGCGTAAACGGTGCCCGCTGGTCCTCCATGGTCCCTTTTTTCTTGTGTTAATTTAGAGCTGATTTGATGTGATAACCATCTGTGGTGACCATGCTTGGGGGGTCTAATCCCTCCTGGCCAAACTAGTGCAGATAGGTTTTAACTTCAAGTTCATTTCTCATCTGCCTTTTGTTATCAGAGTTCCCAGAATGATTCTAAAAAAGATGGAAAAGTCTTGGAAAATTCTGTTTCTACGCCTCAATAATTATCGTCAAAACAGTGGAAATTACAGAGGAATTCTGTCTAGGAAATATTTCTGAAAAAGGGGTTGTAATCTTTTTAATGATTAATTTACTGTTTAAAAGTCATGGATTTTATTGTTTGAGAAAGTACAGGAACCTCCCTTATAAATCACCTTCTAAGCATTATCATTCAGCAAAATTTCCAGCCACTTTTTATCGACTTCAGGCTGGAATATCTGTTCTGAGATGTTTGAATATCTTGTGTTGAAGGACGTTTTTTTTGGCATGGGGTTCTAGGAAAAAAAAAGTATGTTTACTCCTAACTACATTATTTATTTGAATTCTAGCATTTTGAAAAACAAAGACAAATACATCATTTTGTATCATATCTGTATGCAATCACATATATGTCCAGAAAAATATATAATATAAAAATACTGCCACTCGTTGCAATACATATTTGTTGCAAGTAACATATCTTTTGCTTTTTATCTCCAAACCTTCCCTTTTCAGACTAAAAACAGGGCGCTCACAAAGCAGGTCGCCCAGCTGTCTAAGTCATCCAAAGACAGGGACAAGGAGAAAGAGAAGGAAAAAGAAAAAATGATCATGTGATATATAATAAACAATGGATACTTACACCCAATCAGGAGTGAAGTGGGTGCAAATAACACAGATGTGATTAACCAATCATCATGAAGGCATTATGGGTACAGTGAGAAATGGCTGGCATCGTTGAAGAATGGATGCAAGGCCAAGGGAGCAGAGCAGGGACTTCAGTATAAGCATTGTCATCTTTCAGGGGGTTTCTCAGCATAGCTAGTTGAGAGAGGGATAGTTATGTCAACGGAAGTTGCTCCAGATTTGTCAATCATCTCATGGAGACTCAAATAGATCCCTCGCTTCGAGATTGTACATTGGAGAGAAGCATATCGAGTTACATGATGTAACCTATGAGCATTGGCCTGTACTCGTGTCGCAACTATCTCTTGCAGTTCGCTATGGTTTCTCGGTGTTCCCTCCAGGAAATGTGTGGGATTCCAATCAGGAGAGTTAGGAGAGTTTTCAAGTTTTATTATATTTTTTAGTGTTTTTATGTAGTGTCTTCCCCCTCGCCCCTTTCTTCCTACCTGCCATCTTCCACCTTGTCCCGCTCTGCACAGCTGAAAGTAGCTTCGCTAATAACAATAATAATATGCCATCCTTGTATAGTGCATGTCACCTTAGGGGATAGCATACATATGCATTTCCAAATGATTATGGATATTATCACTCTGGCTTAGACTTCAGCAACTTTAGCACTCAGTGTATTAAAGGCATAAATCCTACCTGGTACCCACTTACTACACCTTAGTCGAGTGTGTTAAATGTAGATGTGTTGCCAAAGGATGTTAGTGCTGCTGCAAAGGTTTGAACCCTGTACCTTGTGGTTTACAGTCCATAGACTTCTCTAATAGACCACAACACCTCTTTTCTGCTTTATTTTAGAGCAGTTGTCAGATTAGACTGGATTTCCCTTTTATGTCGCCTGCTTTCAGCGAGACATTTCCTCAAAACAAACTTTAAAGTGATTATATCTTATACATCTCAAAAGCAACGAGTGAGTCCCTATTGTAATCATTTTGTGTCGGCAAAATTTGCCAATTTTCATACAAACTCGCCGAGCGTTTAAATCCCATTTATTTCAAGTTGCTAAAAATGTGCACCTCTTCATATAGCAGGTCTTGGCAATTGCCATGTGTTAAGAGTCACTACTTAAATAAACTGTGTGTGTGAAATTGTCGAAGATATGAATACCTCGGCTCCTTTCTGCGTCTCTAGGATTAGATCCTTTCAATGCATGCCAAAGCTCTAGAGACCTGTTTTTGATTGGAACTTTTTCCAAAGTGATACCCATGCTTTTAAAGCGGCTGTCATTTTAACACTATGTACACCATATGAATATTCATAGATGGCCAAGATGCGTGTAATTAAGCTGCAAGTTGAAATAGTACACACTCAAAGAGGGGTTCCATATAAAGTGATTTGTAGTTTGGTATGCTGCTCACCAACATGAAGGACTCATCAGTTCATAGCTTTTTTATTTTTACTGTGTATAATTTTTAATTCTCACAGTGAAACTACTCTCCAAGTATGACATAATAACTCAAGTTTAAACAGTAAAATTTTATTGTGAAGTATGCGAAAAAAGGTTTGATTCCATAGGTGATTTTACAACTGACTTAAGTCATTTGAGGTTTTATGATCTACTTTTAAATGTGTAATATTGTAATTGTATAAAGAGCAAAAATGAAATGTAGATTTTGTATATGTATGCATTTATCAAACAATCTTTTCTCATATTTTTGTAACAATGCAATCTTTCATATTTGTAAACATAAGATGTCGTAAAAAAAGAGAGAGAGCTTAGATGTTTAGAATAAGTGTCAATTCTCCAATTTGTGAATTACCAACTTGTGTCAGTTGGGAAGTTCAAATACATTTAGTATAATAATATTTGCAATTCAATGGGTTTTTATATAAATATTTCCAAGCAATGCCCATTTTTATTCACTCTTCAAATCCAGGTATTATATATTTCATGTTCACATTTACAAAAGCACTACAGGTCTTTGCACAAATGTATCAGTTATCTGTATGCTCATCTTCATATTCAGGTGCAATTTAAATGGAAGGAGAAACTTTGAACTTCTGGTCATTTTTAACAGGGACATATAGCCAGGTTTTGAATTTTGATGTCATTTTAAAGACTTCAGATAATCAATTGTCTATCTTTGGTTATAAGGAATGGAAATGATTTTAAACAATGGGAATACTAATGACTTGTATTCTTGTTTCAATACTCTTGCTTTTGCTCTTTGTTATTACTTCCTTTAGATTTCAACAGTAAGTACTGGTAACAAATTTGAAATTCATTTGTAAACTTTCTCATGTTTTTGTCCATTTACATGTTGATGCCCACATCAAGGTTACAATACAGCAATCTTTCAGACTTTTCAGATACAGACAATTTGTATAATATCTCGTCCCTGTCTCATGAAAGATTGTTTTCCTTCTGATGAGGGCATGTAACCTTATCAGTATATTTCTAATTTCTAACAAAATAATTATCAATGCTCCTCAAGTCCATTGTGTCAAGGACATGTTTCCTGTCACAAAGATCCACAGAAATCGAATTTCTTGTAACAAAAGTGAAGGACATGTTTCCTGTCACAAAGATACACAGAAATTGAATTTCTTGTAACAAAAGTATTTAAAAGTAAGCCTTTTTAAATGCATATTTATATCTCCTCTAGTGGATCAATGTATGTTTTCATTTGACCAAAGACATACAATGTATCTATTACTTTAAAATGGCATATTAGTTGGTGTATTTCCCTCTAGAATTCTTTGTCATTGTCATGTCTTTGCTACTAGGTGTGCTTATTGGACAGGTTTGTCAATGATTCATTAGTTATACTTGATTTTTTTCTTATTATTGTTCTAAATTCGATACCGGTAATCTGTGTTTTCTACAGGTAAAGTCATTCAGGCATTGAGATTCATTTGATTAATGGTAATTTGAAAAATATCACCAAAAGTTTTCCTGATAAGAAAATATGGATTTTCAAGACCCAAGATAAACATGTACCGGTTTGTAAAACCAGCCATTTTTGTCTCGCCTGCGTAGCAAAAAGCGAGACATAGGCGCCGCTTTTCCGGTGACGGCGGCGACGGCGGCGACGGCGGCGACGGCGACGGCGTCAACATCAAAAACTTAACCTAAGGTTAAGTTTTTGAATTTTTGATATAATTTTTAAAGTATAGGTTCTTAGTCAATGAAACTTGGACTATAGGGTAATCAAGTATCCCCAATCATGTGAGTAGAATTTCAGATCACAAAGTCAAGGTCAAAGGTCATTTCAGGTCAACAGACTTGGACTATGTTGTAGCATCATCATCGAAAAACTTAACCTAAGGTTAAGTTTTTGAATTTTTGATATAATTTTTAAAGTATAAGTTCTGAGTCAATGAAACTTGGACTATAGGGTAATCAAGTATCCCCAATCATGTGAGTAGAATTTCAGATCACAAAGTCAAGGTCAAAGGTCATTTCAGGTCAACAGACTTGGACTATGTTGTGGCATCATCATCAAGATTTTCAAAATGCTTCTTCTTCGTTATTTTTCAACCGATTTTGATTCTGATTGTTTCATATGATAGGGCTAGGAGGGGGATTTAAAAGTTCTACACAGAATCGTAAAATTCATTATCTATGCTAATTTATGCAAATTTATTTGAAATCACAAAAAATGCTTCTCCTTCATTTCTCGACTGATTTTGATTTGGTTTGCTTTATCTGGTAGAGCTAACTTTGGTACACTAAACTTCTACACCGAAATTTTGAAATTGTTCTCCATTAATTAATAATGGTAATTTATGCAAATTTATTCCAAAAATAACAAAAATTGCTTCTTCTCCCTCATTTCTTGACCGATTTTGATTTGGTTTGCCTTATCTGGTAGAGCTAAATTTGGAACACTAAACTTCTACACAGAATTTTGAGATTTTACTCCATTGATTAATTATGGTAATTTATGCAAATTTATTCCAAAAATAATTTAAAAATCACAAAAACTGCTTCTTCTCCTTCATATTTTGACCGATTTTGATTTGGTTTGCTTTATATCGTAGAGCTAACTTTGGTACACTAAATTTCTACACAGAATTTTGAAATTGTTCTCCATTAATTAATTATGGTAATTTATGCAAATTTATTCCAAAAATAACAAAAATTGCTTCTTCTCCCTCATTTCTTGACCGATTTTGATTTGGTTTGCCTTCTCTGGTAGAGCTAAATTTGGAACACTAAAGTTCTACACAGAATTTTGAGATTTTGCTCCATTGATTATTTATGGTACTTTATGCAAATGAAATGAAATTATGTCCCTTCCAGGGCATCAAATTTTTATTTTTTGACCAGTCCAAAAGTGTACCACGATATTTGTTGTTGCGAGATGCGGATGAGCACTACGTCATTGACGTTCTGGTTTATCATATTGAATTGCGTTATGCAGGCGAGACCGCCGAGAGCGTTTCCCTTGTTTTGTTTGTTAGGGGTTTCATAAGCCTGTGTCCTAAATTTGGTTCTATTCTACATATATTCTTGGTTTGCTCTCTATTTTTGTTTTTCATTGTGGTTTCAAGATAAAGATAATGTTAATTGTGCTATGGAAAGAAGTTTAAAAATAGACAGACACATATTACATGTATGGCATGTTTGTGATCTCAAGTTACGATGGAACATTTTGCCTTGGACAAGGCTTATCTAGGACACTGAACCAATGGCCATCAAATAAGACCTGGGCCCCATTTCACAAAACCTGGGGGTGTTTCACAAAGATCCTAAGATGAACTTATCTCTAAGTTGGACTTAACAATTATGGAAAGCCGTTAGCATCATTGAAAATATTTTGTTAAAGTTATTTTAAAAGGCATAAATGTTGATTCAAATCATTCATATTGTCTATTCTCAAGGAGATTTCATGTTATCACGTAATATTTTATTTTAAAGCTACAAATGGCTCTCAATAATATTTAAGTCCAACTTAGAGTTAAGTTCGACTTTGTGAAACACCCCCCTTGTTATCAGTGACAAATGACAGCAGATCTGTCCTTGATTTGTGTCATTTATCATTGATAAAAGGCTTCGTGAAGCGGGTCCCTGTTATTCTTATGGCCATCTGCATTAGAATAGATGAAGCGACACTTCTGTGACACTTGAAAAGGTAGCTTGCTAAAAGAAAAAATGATTAATTGTTTTAAAATGACACAGGTAATGCCAAGTACTTAATAATGATAATAAGGGGAAAAGATCATGCTTATTGAAAATAATCCAAGACATCTGTCCCATTTATGTATCTCCCTGAAGGGTTAATACATTGTATGAAAGAAATGTTAGTTGAATTTTAATTGTGCGATATATGCAATCGGGTTTCAGGTAGTTATTTAAGATGCATCGTTTAAAAGATAATGCCATGAGAATTCATAAGAAGTGTATATTATGGACTGTTCTATGTTATGAGTGTTGGTCACAACATAACAGTAATGAACAATATGAGATGTACAATTGTGAAAATATAAATATGAATGTATTAATTTTAAAACAATTCCATTTGCTATTGAAATAAACTCAATTTTTAGCAGGTCTTTTAAGACACTTTTTATCACTGCAAATTTTATCATGAATGACGCTCGCTGCTCTCATTTTTTGATGCACATTTTATATTTTTGTCACTTTCTTCAGTATTGTAACTTGCATTTGTTGTAAAAAGTATTGTACTCCTTTAACTTGTATATATAAATACATGTAGCCTAAATACATTCTGGTTCCATTCTAAGCATACATGTATTTTACCTGTGTCTTATACAAAGTTTATAAGTTGTAGGAATTTGCCTAACGTCCAGGATATTTTGTTATTTGATTTTCTGCAAATCAGAAATTATTCTTTGTTTGTTTATTGAGGGCTAACATATGTATCTTTTCTTCTAGTCTAAAGATCAAGCAAACCTAGGCAACTTTTTATATGTTATCATATTTTGTGTACTTTATTTGAGTGATGAACATCTAGGAATTGGAAAAGAAGAATTCTCAAAATCCTGGAAGGTAGGCTAGTGTCGAACAGTTTCATTCTTACAGCACTGTTATGTATGTGCTATGAGATTGTATATAGAACAAAATAAAACAAATACAACAAAATGTAACAGTTTTGTCTTTTTGCCTAGTTTTTAATGTCAGTGGTAGGTTAAAGTGACTCGTTAACATTGTTGAAGGTTGATGAAAAAAAATTGCTTAATTTTTGTATAAAATGTTACTTACTATATTCCTTCTACTATACTAACCCTCTGACATGCAAAAAATCCTGAACAAATTCTCAAACCACAAAGATATCTATGGTTTTCTTTGAAGGTGTCGATGGGAGGCACCCTCTAACAGTGATTAACAGTAAATTCTCCCAACCATTTTTGAATTTTCCCCAACCGTTTTTCCATGAGAAAAATACATAAAACAGGCTATACAAATCTGTCAACACTTAACTGTCTGGAATGGAATGTAGAGCCATTTTATTGCTTTGTGACGATTTACATTCACCTAAAATGTAATTAAATTGTCCTTGTCTTAATGCTGAACAGGCTTTGACAAGTAGCAGAATAGAAGTAGAATAATATAGTTGGGAGAATTAAGGAATCGATCAGATCAGTTTTTCCCAATTTTGTACCATGAATAATGATCCGTTTTCACTCAAATTTTCAGATTATCTTTAATTGTACATCTAGCATTGAAGTCACTACCTTAGCACCACTATCTCTCATCTGAACAATGTTACAAAGTCCCCTTAAGGGGGTTCAAGAAGTAGCACATGCCCACCCCTAAACAAATTAGGCATATGAGTAGACCGACACATCTAATGTAAAATAAATTATAATACAAATTAAAAGAAGAAATTATGCCCTTGCTTACCCCCCCCCCCCCCCCCTATCCTGCTAATTCAGCCCCTAAGGACACCTGTAAGTGTGAAAAACAAGAACGTTTGTTTCTTTGCATTTCTTCTTTATTTTTTTATAGACCTCATACCTCCCCCCCCCCCCCCCCCCCCCAGCCATGACTTGTTGGGAAAAAAAAATGTGAATGTCTCAAAACAAATGACAATGTTAATGATGGCTGCCCTTTTTAATGAATTACAAAACAGATAAATAAGTAAATTACCCCCCCCTCCCCCACAACAAAAAAGGAAGTACAAAATATGAGGGAGAAAGTAGATAAAAGGAAGTGAGACAGGATGGAATCGATGGAAAATGAAATGTCAGACCCTAAAAATAAACTTGAAAAAATTGTTATAAAATCCCTGTTCGTTCAAAATAAAAATTGTATCAAGTTGCATTGTAATATATAGTAAACTTTCAAAAGGCAATTTTGTTTGTTCGCTTGTCTTGTATGTGGCGGTTTGTTTCTTTTTTAGTTTGCTATGGTTTGGTTTGTTTTCTTACAAGGGGTTATTAGGATATTAGAGTTTTACTAGGAGGTGAATTAGTTCGGGTGTAATGTTAAGATCTGGTATTGTGTGTTACAGTGTGTAGGCCTATTACGTCAACGTCCGGTCAAGCCTCGTGACTGCTCGCCAGTGGGGGGGGGGGGGGGGGGGGACATGTTAATTTTAACTTTATTTGAAGACGGGCCCCCTAGTGCTCCTTACTCTCCCCCCCCCCCCCCCCCCGCTTATTCACCGGCTGGCTGTTTCGCCGCCAAATATTTTCTCAAGAATTGGGCCCCCTATTTGGCCCCTCCCTTGCCGTCGGCTGGATCCACCCCTTGCTGCTCGCGTGATTCTTTTAATTTTTGAAGGACAACACGCTACGTAAAATGATTAAATAAACACCTTTTCTAGAATTTCATCATAAATATTTCCTCACGTGTCTAAAATTTGGAACTGCGTGCACAACGAATGAGTCAACAGTATTCCTTACAATTAGTAGAACCAAGTATAATAGGTATATAATTTTGTATATCCATGTTAGACAGTCGGACTATAGGCTTGGCAGCGGCGTATAATGCAAGGGGACCACGCCCCCCCCCTTCTTCATCGAATGTTGGAGAAATAAGCCCATTTACTAAACTTTTCTCGCACTTCATCTACCTAGTAAGCCGTTGTCGCCCTCATGCCAGACCCCCCCCCCCTCCCCCCCCCCCCCCCGTCCGGCGCATTTTCATGGCTACGCCGCCTCGTGACGATGTCAGGTTTCTATGGATGTAGACCTTATCAAGAGTTCAAAGGGAAGCATTGTAATTTATAAATATCAATCGAAACTAAAGGCACCATTTTGAAACGACGCCAAACCGAGGGGATGTATACCATTGCAAATTTCGAAATAAAAACCAACCGCCTATATTATGCTAATTTCAGTCGGATTGCGTACTGCTACTTACATTGTGCATTTTCATTTTGTATAGCTTGTTTGATGTTCGAAGAGATTGATTTGGGCGTTGATCATGTGTGTGTTTAAAAAAATGTTTTTGGGATGTTCATAATTTGTCGATAACATTATCAAACACAAATCAAGTAAATCATACAATTATTTTTTTAATGCAGCAAAATATGCAACAGTATACAACGAAAACGGTGCAACGTGTCTACATGTTTAATAAAAGCAGTCACTTTGTCTCTTCCACATATTAATCCCCTGTAATTAGTTTTAAAAGAAAACAAGACAATGTCTAATAGCAGAGGGATAGACATTTTTGCATATGTATGGAGTATGTAGAATTCTAATGATAAAAATAGCAATGGTCATCATAATTTAGCTTTCATGAATACAGGCAGGGTTACAAATAACAATGAAAATTTCCTTTTCTTCCAGAGAGGGAAAACAAATATACAGTTTTTTAATTTAAAAAAAAAAGAAGGTATCTCAGAAATTAATCACAATACTCATATTTAAATCTCCATTTCTGAAATTGAATGGGATGTTTGTTATTTTTCTTAGCAATACGATATTCAATATCTTTGTTGATGGAAATATATGCTTTATATAATCGTCAAAAGTTGGTTATTTTGGAATTTCCAAACATAAATTGAAGTAAAAGAAACAACTATGTTAGGAATTTATCGTCATTATAACCAAACATCTTTTCAAATGTTAAAACATTTTGTAGATCAGGCCATAGGCGCCGGAAGTGGGGGGGCAATTGCCCCCCCAGTCAAAAAAGTGGGGGGGCAAAACGTATTTTTGCCCCCCCAAAACGCCCCCCCCCCCCCCCCCTCCAAAGAAAAAAAAAAAAAAACCAGTAAAGGAGTAAACATGGTTTGTATTTTTAATCCAAAAGAACGTAACAATAATAAAAACCTGAATTAAATCACATATACAATTCCATTCAAAGAAAAAGGAAAGTTCACAGGAATTAAATTTCATAAACATTGCGCATGCCACCTATACGGTATTTTAAATGGAGGTCTCTATAATAGCGATACGCGCATATCGTGGACATATTGTGCGAGAATGGGAAAGCGTGTCCGTTTTTTTGTTATAGGGGTGAGAAGACATGAGCCCCTGAACGCTGGCGTACATGGGGGGGGGGGGGATTACGTATTTCTTATTCGAAACAAGTGATTTACAAATGTTGATGTTGTTACATGATTTTCCGGCATTTTTTCTCCATTTTTTTTGCGTTTGTTGGAAAATAAGAAATTCCCACATTACAGTCAGGCGAAATACGCTTATTTAGAAGCCTTTATGTCATGGTCTGCAAAGTGGCTGGGCTGCCGAAAAAAAAAAGTGACCTGCCAATGTCACAAATAAGGTATAAAAAATGCTCATCTGACCGTAATTAAATGCTTAAAACCCCAGAGCTTACGGAAGCTCCACCCCCGGACCCCACCAAGGGACCTAAGGCTAGCCCCTGGATGCTCATCTGACCGTAATTTCATATCAATTCCTTCGCGCTCCTTTTGGGAGATCAACCGACCCGCGCGCATTTTATATTACATGACATATGGTAAAATTCTCGACATCTTTTTACACTTTTCTTTACCATTAAAAATCGAAATTGACAATAATATCCTCAATCGAGATATGAGAAGAAGGAAACATTTCCTTTACATTCCATGTAAAACCATGCCCTTACTTGAAAAAAAACCTCCGTCACTTTGACGTTGAACTTTACAATCCATTTAAAAAAAATTACTCTCTCATACACAATGTCAATGGATCGGTCGCACTGTGCTCGATTGCCTTTCAATAAACCAATCTTTAACTTTGCAGCAACGCGTTTTGCGTCAAATTTGTAAATCCTCAATCACAGACAATGACATATGATACGTAAGCTTTTCATACATATAAATTTCATTTTGATTGATTCATTTTTAGCTCCGTCATTTTTCATGTCAAATCATGCTTCATGTCCCATTTTAGAAGCCCGACCCAGGGTTTTGTGCCAGCTAGCCGTATGCATGTACGTAATATGCATACACATATAACTGAACATGCATAAGTACAGTACATGTACACACGCAGCGCAGCGCGTACGAGCGCACTGCACTACATTTCATTGGGTCAGTACCATTATGAAAATAGGGTAACAATGAGTGGGATGGGTTTAGTGCCTCCACAATAAACTTGCGCATTACACGCGTACGTATAATTAGAGCAATTTATGCACCCCCAAGAAATAATGAATACAGCCCGACCTCTCTACACACAGAACTGCACAGATACCGCACAGTCCGGTCAAGGCGGTACGCGTAGCGTTAAACTGCCAAATTTACAGAAATTGTGAGGAGCGCTTTTGCTATGAAAGGAATTGATATGAATACCTAAAACCCCTGAGCTTCCGGGGGCTCTGCCCCCTGGACCTCACCAAGGGCCCTAAGGCGGGCCCCTGGATGCTCATCTGACCGTTATTAAATACCTAAAACCCCTGAGCTTCCGGGGGCTCTGCCCCCTGGACCCCACTAAGGGTCCTAAGGTGGGCCCCTGGATGCTCATCTGACCGTTATTTAATACCTAAAACCCCTGAGCTTCCGGGGGCTTTGCCCCCTGGACCCCACCAAGGGCCCTAAGGCAGGCCCCTGGATGCTCATCTGACCGTAATTAAATACCTAAAACCCCTGAGCTTCCGGGGGCTCTGCCCCCTGGACCTCACCAAGGGCCCTAAGGCGGGCCCCTGGATGCTCATCTGACCGTTATTTGAATACCTAAAACCCCTGAGCTTCCGGGGGCTCTGCCCCCTGGACCCCACCAAGGGCCCTAAGGCGGGCCCTGGATGCTCATCTGACCGTTATTTGAATACCTAAAACCCCTAAGCTTCTGGGGGCTCTGCCCCCTGGACCCCACCAAGGGCCCTAAGGTGGGCCCCTGGATGCTCATCTGACCGTTATTAAATATTAAAACCTCTGAGCTTCTGGGGGCTCTCCCCCCCCCTGGAACACATCAATTGCCTTACAGAGGGCCCCTGGATGCTCATCTAACCGTAATTCAATACCTAAAACCCCTGAGCTTCTTGGGGCTCAGCCCCTTGACCCCCTGCCGAGGCTCATGCCCTGGACCCCACGCCAATTAATTTACGCTCTACCTGATCGATAATACTCCACTTTGAAAAACGTTCCGCGGGACCTGCATGTAACGTGTAAGACTGGTGGTGATGCAGATTTTTCGTCTGCCCCCCCCCCTTCCGAACTTTTTTTCTCTTTACGTCACTGCCCCTGGAAAGTGAGCCCCCTGGAATGTTTGCCCCCCCCCCCCCCAATCCCAAACTGCTTCCGGCGCGCCTGGATCAGGCAATATAACTTTCATAGTTTCATCCCGAATGGGTTTTACAATAGGACATTCATTAAAAAGATGTATATAGATTTCAGGGGCATTGTTCCAAAAGGAACAGTTGGGAGAGTCTTTTTTTTAAATTCTATAAACAAAAAATTAATTCAAACCTATCGCTTTATGAAATAAACAGCGCACACGTGTACTTACATGTGGATTTAAAATTATTAAGTTAATCAATGTTTGTATAGGGATTATTATAACGTGCCATCACATCCCGCCGTTTTCTTGAGATCAGTACTATAAGTTTTGAGGCTTTTTTCTTGCCTTTAGTGTCAGGCCGGTCTTTTGGCGATCGAGGGAAAATAATTTTTTAGGAAAATATGCTTGTCCCATTTTTTTTTAAAGCACAAACTGCTGATTATTTGCCCCTCAGCAGATTGTGGCGATGATGGTGGAAAATACACTTCCTGAGGTGAAGACTGTCCTAAAAGTTCACCAACTATAATGATCAACCTACATCTGAGGGGCACATCCTGATCTAGACTATGCCATGACATGGATTCTGCACATTCAAGAAATTAATTAATTAATTGATTCATTTATTCATTCTCATTCCGAGAAAAAAACATGCACGTTAGCAAGTTTAGCCTGCATGGCTTTCCATCAAAGAGAAGGTTGAGTTCTGGGAAGAGGTGAAAAATGATTTGTGAGCATTACCTTATTCTTATTATGTAAGTGTGGAAGAACATCAGATAAGACATGTTTCCTGAAAAGCATGGCTCTTCAAATGCCTTCATATTCTAAATATGCATGTAACATCGTAAAAATCGGGGGGGGGGGGCCGGCTTTTTACGCCACGTGTTCGTGTAGTCCCATATACATCTTTCTGTGTACAGTGTTTGTAACTTTACCAAGACTTGGCCAAATTTCTTATCATTTTGATGATTCCAGAACCTTGCAATACACACAAATTCTTATATGCTAGATGATCAACCTTTTCTGGTCGGCTCCACACCGTTTCTTTCACAATGCAATCGCATGACCAGAACTCAACTTCATCTTTAAGTCTCTAGATAAAATAACATAATTTAAAAAATGCTAACAAAACATTAGTGAACGTACCAAAAACGAAAAAAGGGATTAAATTAAAATGTTGATTCAATACTTTCTCAGGATTTGGGCCCAGTCGTCGCCGGCTGGATCCACCGCTGCCTGCAAACAGTCATTTAGCCTGGCCGGCCATAAAAATAGGTCATATCTAAGCCGATAAAACATTTTGCGCTCTATAGGGCTTTTTATGTTTCCTTTAGGGGGGGGGGGGGGAACAGTGGGTCCGAACTTGACTCCGAAGTTATGACAATTCGAACAGAATGATATGCAATTTCGCATGCCGGGGAGGGGGGAGGGCTCAGAACTTGAGCCTTATTATGCAAATGCAGCACAGGGCCGCATCGGCCAACTAGTTAGTTTGACAGTGACACGGTCCCCATTTTTAAGTTCCAGTTAAGATTTATAATTGTATTACTCCCACAAACGAAGGGACTATCTAGAGTTTTATAGGCGTTGGTATAGAGTCTGATGACACATTTAGAACTGAAATAGGCTTCTAAATGTGTCATCAGACTCTATACCAAACGCTTAAAAGTCAAGAGGGGGGGGGGGGGGGGGGTGGTGGGGGGAGTAAAGAAGAAAAAGGGGAATAATTATGTGCCTGTATACGTCTGTCTGAGTAGTTGACGCTCAATGATTAAAAGCGCAGGAATCTAAAGTGCGTCAACTAGCGATCGTCACCGACCGCGCCGCATTAAAATGATAAATTTGAATTATTATGATATGTTGTGAGAAAGTTGGAGGAAAAAAAAAAATCACTTTTGCATTCGCAGCGAGGTCGAGGCAGACCGTATTTTTCAGAACTTCAGATGATATCATGTTCTTGTAATGAGTGACCATACAGAGTGTAATACAGTCTTTATGCATACTGACGGAAAATTGAAACCGAAACGTGGGAAAGTGTTTGCATTATTGGAGATAAGAGGCATCCCTGGCTTCAACTGATCATTACATCTCTTGTTGCAAGATAGAGATTTGCACACGTCGCTTGAGATCTGATGAGAAAGAATCTAGCGACTTCGACACTTTCTCTCCGGGAGCGCACCGGGTGCATCCAATCTCAAAATGCCGGTAAGTCTATTGTTCATTGTGCACTCAGCTCTAAAATTCACACGGCCCAGCCCGGTATAGTAGCGCTAGCGCACAGGCTATGCACCATTGATTATATGCGCTACTACAAATTTAGACTTTGGTGCCGTTCGGAAAAAAACTAGGTGATGTATAAATTCGCCATTTTGTAACCAATCCACAAAGAGCAATTATTTGACTTCTAACACATAATTCTGGATTGGACTTTAGCTGTTTTATAGAAGGCTTGCCTGAAGCAAACGTCGGATAGACACAAAACTAAACGTAAGTTGTATTGTAATATGAGGTTCTTCCATACAAAATGCTCATCATAAATAGCACAGTAAGTGAATACGAAACGGTGTGCCGGTTGCCGGTGAAAGCTGGGCCGGGCTTTGTTCCCGGTGGCGGCATAGGTGGCGGCGCGTATCGTCCAGCCTGCCCGGCGAGGCCATGAACATGATGATGTACAGTATAGATCTATATGCACCCTTGAGTCATCACAATTTTACTGGTAACACTAACACAGCTAACATGTTGATGTCGATTATGTCTGTGCTAACAGTTATCAGAGGTTTCACGATGTACAGCGTGTAGACCTAGATCTAGATCTAGACCTAAAAAACTTTTGGGTGCGCCAACTTTTGCTTGAACTTTTGTTGAACTTGAACTCATTTCTTATTTAGATCTAGAACTTAAACTCTAGACCCTAGAGGTCTAAATTTGTTTACATTTAATTGTACTTTTGTAGAATTACGTACATGTATGTGCACTGGTGTATTGTGAATGTGATTGTTTTGCGTCTTCACTGATCACACAATGCAACGTATTAAACTTTATTTTATAAAGGTTGCAAAGACAATTAATATTCAGAATTAAAACACATGTGACATGATAGGATTGCCATGATACTGATACTGATAGGTCTAAATAGTAGATCTATTCCCTTTTTGTCATTTTATCGAGGTACATGTAATATAGTCGAGATCTATAACAGCAAGTGTAGTCAGGTAAATAAATCGATCAGAAATGACATGAATGAGAATCGAGGATATTGCATATCGAGATAAATTGGCCAAGACTAAAATGAGATGGACATAAATAAATGTGATTAAATAAAGCTCACAAAAAAGTAGAAATGACGTAGTCAATTGGAAATGATGCCAGGTGATGAAGAAGTAAAGGGGCTCACGCAATGATGATGCGGAGGCTTGAATGCTGAAACGCGACTTAGTTGTCGTTGCTGAAGAGAAGAGAAGTGAAGAAGTGTGCCGCTCTAAGCGGAGGCAGTGAGTCTCTCAAAGGACTTTGATAAAATGTTTCAAATATATTGTGTCTAGACAGGTTGTGTCTCTGGACAGTTGATTTAAAACAGCAATTTGAAGAAGTACATGTATGGTGGTGTGCCCGTGTGACCACACTTCGCGCGTGACCTAAGTTCACTATCTCCAAAAATCTGTAAAATTGTGAAAATCTGATACCACCAATAGCAATATGCCTACCAAAAATTAATCAGAGACCAAATTTTCTTTGGAATTGGGTGAGAAATTATGAAAATATTGACAAAAGATCTCAAATTTTGAAGTCTTTTGCGTCCGTTTAAAAAAAAATTCATATGGATTTTATATATAAAAAGTGATGCCAACTGATTGGATGATATTTTGCCTTACAAATTATGCCATTATCTTATTCTTGAAGTCTTTAGGAATCGCTATTTTTGATAAATCAGCTGTAAACTCCTGTCCACGAAATAAGCCTACAAATGTACAGTATAAGGTCTCATTTTTCATTGCTTTTTCCTCAGTCGAGCGCATGCCAATCCAACATCAAATTTTAAGATCGCGGTATCTCCGGAATTCTTTGACAATAAATTTTCTAGTTGCCCCGATTCATAGTCCAAAAGTTAAACGTCCATTTAGTAATAATTAAACTAAATAAATTTGTGTAGAATATGAGAAATCATTGATCCAATATCACATTTTCTTAAAATTTCCAAAAATCTCTGCGAACTTTGGTCACCCCATAATATACAGTCAAACCTGTCTACAGCTACTGCCCAAAGGAAACAAAAAATGTGCTTGTTGTAGACAGGTGATAAAGCATGTTTGACTGTACTGTACATGTAAATATTTGCATTTATATGCAATATTTTATAGATATTCTATGACTTACATTATGTTGAACAATATTGTAAAGGACAGGAATTCCTGATTCAAATTCAAAGGCAAAAGAGAAGGCATTATAGTGTGTCTGGACAGTGGACACCCAACCCCCCATCATATAAAATACATGTAAGTCAATGATAGAACATCATCGCATTATTAGCAAACACTCCTGGAAGAGTGCCCTAATCTGCTCGTAAGTAGACTCGATGTGCATGCTTACCATACATGTAAAGTCTAAACATTTTTAAAGGTTGTTTGCGCTTGGCTAGGTCAATAGAAAAATCTTTGATTTTATCTATCCAGATACCGGTAAGTCTTTCTGTCTCAAGCCTTTATTGCAATCGTGCTGGTCAGTTTGATGCCCCGTAAGAATAGATAAGAAGATCATTCAGACAGTTAGCTTAATTCCCAGTAGCTACAATGTACATGTACATGTGAAGTTACAATGTTCTACTGTAATACTTTTGTTCAGTTTATGAATCAATGAGTGAATTACCACAACTACAATGTATGAGAACAAAAATGTCTTAAGTTGCAAAACTCTCATGTACAGTGTAGGGTGAAATTGCTATGAATCTGTTTATTACAAAAATAAATGGACTACCGGTACATGTACATGTACATGTACAGTATGTACTTGTACAAGTAATCATTATTTTCGCTTGTTAATCAGCAACTAAAAACATCACATACACTGTACTGTACGTAACAGGTGTGTTTGAATTGGTTATATTAAATTTCCCATTTGTTCCAACACACAAAATGACTAATGCAGTCCATTTCAGCCAATGATACAACACATTTCTTGCTACAAGGTACATATACTTAACAAGTTGATTTTATTTTTATGCTCCAATAAGTGGAGGTCAACTTAAATATCTCAGGGTACCTGCAAGTCTCCTACATGTAGTTTTATACCCTAGTCAATAAAAAGATGGTCTTAAACTACACTGTATAGTGAAAAGACAAGATATCACATAATTTTTTGTTAATACTCTTTTTAAACACTGAATGTATTTTTCATCCATCTTTTGCTCCAAATCCTTAAACTAAAAATGTATGTATTGCATTTTTTCCATAAGAAAATAGAGAAATACATGTAGCTTTAAAATATACATGTACTTTTTTTTTCATGTAAAAAATATGTAAAATAAGTTAAGAAACTTGATGAATCATATCTGGATGGTGTCGTGGTATTCTTTCACTTGAATCTCAATCCATGGGTTGAGGGTTCTTATCAAAGCCCAACACTTACAACTTTGGAAAGGCATTAATCCAAATTTGACACTCTGCACTCAGGTGTAATATGGGTACATGTACCTGGCAGGGTTGGGGGGTAATTACCGGCGGTATATACCGGTAAATACCGTCCGGTAAATAAGATGCGCGTCCGGTAAATATGTAAAAAATACTCTCCATGCCTTTTGTACATCAAATTTCATGTTTTTCCTTCTTTCTTGTGATTGAGATAATAAAATGCAAAATGATATTCTACTTCACATGTTAAGGGATTGTCCAATTTTGAACATAATAACAATGGTGATGAGTATGGTTGCTCTTGTGTGTACTATTTGTGTGTGTGTGTGTGTGTGTGTTTGTCCGTGTGTTTGTCTACCGTATTTGCCGGCGTATAGGCCGCAGCAATGTCTCCCAGGTCAGTAATCAGTGTTTTGACTCACCACTCTAAAACTACAACAACACTAAAATTTGTCTGTCATCTTGGTTTGAAACTAATCTTTCTAATAGATCTCAATATGTAGTTTATAATAATAATTCCTCCATTTTTTTGTCTCGCCTGCGTAGCAAAAAGCGAGACATAGGCGCCGCTTTTCCGGTGACGGCGGCGGCGGCGACGGCGACGGCGACGGCGTCAACATCAAAAACTTAACCTAAGGTTAAGTTTTTGAATTTTTGATATAATTTTGAAAGTATAAGTTCGTAGTCAATGAAACTTAAACTATAGGGTAATCAAGTATCCCCAATCATGTGAGTAGAATTTCAGATCACAAAGTCAAGGTCAAAGGTCATTTCAGGTCATCAGACTTGGACTATGTTGTAGCATCATCATCGAAAACTTAACCTAAGGTTAAGTTTTTGAATTTTTGATATAAGTTTTAAAGTATATGTTCTTAGTCAATGAAACTTGGACTATAGAGTTATCAAGTCTCCCCAATCATGTGAGTAGAATTTCAGGTGACTAAGTTAAGGTCAAGGTCATTTAAGGTCAACAAACTTAGACTTTGTTGTGACATCAACATCCAGATTTTCAAAATGCTTCTTCGTTATTTTTCAACCGATTTTGATTCTGATTGTTTCATATGATAGGGCTAGTAAGGGGATTTAAAATTTCTACACAGAATCGTGAAATTCATTATCTATGCTAATTTATGCAAATTTATTCGAAATCACAAAAAAGGCTTCTTCTTCATTTCTCGACCGATTTTGATTTGGTTTGCTTTATATCGTAGAGCTAACTTTGGTACACTAAACTTCTACACAGAATTTTGAAATTGTTCTCCATTAATTAATTATGGTAATTTATGCAAATTTATTCCAAAAATAACAAAAATTGCTTCTTTTCCCTCATTTCTTGACCGATTTTGATTTGATTTGCCTTATCTGGTAGAGCTAAATTTGGAACACTAAACTTCTACACAGAATTGTGAGATTTTGCTCCATTGATTATTTATGGTACTTTATGCAAATGAAATGAAATAATGTCCCTTCCAGGGCATCAAATTTTTATTTTTTGACCAGTTCAAAAGTGTACCACATAAAATTTACGATATTTGTTGTTGCGAGATGCGGATGAGCGCTACGTCATTGACGTTCTGGTTTATCATATTGAATTGCGTTATGCAGGCGAGACCGCCGAGAGCGTTTCCCTTGTTTATATAACAAATGGTGTACCACAAGGTCCTATCCTAGGACCTAGTACTCTATTGTTTACAAGTTTACAAGCACAAATCAGCACCTTTAACTGCACCTCGATGTTAAATGAAGGTCCTTCCCCGCGTGGGTTTTCGGCAACAAAACAACAACAACAACAACCACACAAAAAAAAAATGATTTTTTTTTTTTTTTTTTTTTTTTTTTTTTTTTTTTTTTTTTTAAATGTCAAAATCGGAGGTGCGGCCTATACGGCGCTGCGGCCTTATCGCCGGCAAATACGGTATGTCTGTAATTATGTAATGCTGGAAAAAAATACAGGACAAAGATACCAAATATACACCTATTCCTAATCTAGATATGTTCTTCATTAAAGGGAACCAAAACCTTCATACGAAGTTACTTTTATTGTAAAGTTTAAGATATTGGAATAAAATCAGTGAAAATTGAACAAAATCGGGCAAGGAATAAGAAAGTTAAAGCTTTTTAAAATGACTAGTCACTAGAGGGCGATATTCAATTTGATGACATCATTTGTGGACAACTCTCCATGCCTTTTGTACATCAAATTTCACAATTCTTTCATATTTTTCCTATTTATTTGTGTTCTTGATCGGATTTCAAAAGTCTATGAACAAGTGAGTGGAAAAATATATTTCCCGGTATTTCCCGGTAAAAAGTGGTAAATACCGGTAAATACCGCTTATTTCCCGGCGTCCGGGAATAAGCCTCCGAAGCGGGAAATATGCCAACCCTGGTACCTGGCAATTGCTGGGGTAATGATAATTGCAGGGCCCTCAGGAAAAACAACATTGATGCTGATTAGGCTTTGATGGGTAGACAAAATGATTGGTATCTCACATGGTCAAAGCTATAGCTATGATGATTTGTTCCCTTCTGTTGAGCCCAGTTTCATAAAGCTTGTTATCAGTAACAAGAACAACTGTTATAAGCTACATGTACTAAAATCTTTAAAGTTGATTGGCTGAGAGCAGATTTGTCATACAAGTTTAAAGGTAAAGACCAGTTATGGTCATGCGATTGCATTGTGAAAGAAACGGTGTGGAATCGACCAGAAAAGGTTGATCATCTAGCATATAAGAATTTGTGTGTATTGCAAGGTTCTGGAATCATCAAAATGAAAAGAAATTTGGCCAAGTCTTGGTAAAGTTACAAACACTGTACACAGAAAGACGTATATGGGACTACAGAACACGTGGCGTAAAAATCCTACCCTGGATTTTTACGATGTTACATGACATATTTAATTTATGAAGGCAATTGAAGAGCCATGCTTTTTAGGGAACATATCTTATCCGATGTCCTTCCACACTTGCATAATAAGAATGATAATGCTCACAAATTATTTTTCACCTCTTCCCAGAACTCGACCTTCTCTTTAATATTTGTTTAATGATAGCATGTTTTATGAACAGGGTCAGTTTGTCTCAGTTTGTAACTTGTGGGGTAAATGCAATTGTACATTGGACTTGCCCAGTTATTGCTGTACATGTACAGTACTGTACATGTACATGTGACATACATCTTGATAAATGTATCTTAAAATTTCCCTTTAGGGGTTTTAATTCTTGATCTACGCTACATAATGATAAAATTATTGCTTGTATCTTTGCAACAAGGCTAGGAAAAATAAATGTCCATTCTATTCTCATCTCTTCTTTTCTCCAAGCAGCAATTTTCGAAGCTCGAGAACAACAACGAAGAGATGACTTCTTCCAAGAAGCCGATGCTCTCTACGAAGAGCTGTCGTCTCATGACGATGATGGTGCTGACAGCGGGCTTCTTCTTCGTGGAGCTCAGCGTAGGATACATCACACATTCCCTTGCTCTCGTGGCGGATTCCTTCCACATGCTGTCCGACATCATCGCCCTCATTGTAGGCTTTGTAGCAGTCAGGGTATGTCATTTTATTTTCTCTCAGAATTTGAATTTAAAGAGTTTATAAAAGCCTCTCATTTTGTAAAATGTGCAGTTAACAGAAAACTACAAATGAAGTACAGTCAAACCTGCTTTAAAGACCAGCTGTACTAGTTTGGCGGGGAGGGATTAGACCACACAGCGTGGTCAATGACAGGTGGCTACATGTATCTCATCAACTCAGCTCTCATTTAACATAAGAAAAAGAAGATCATGGGGGACCAATGGTCACCGATTAGGCATTGTTTTCTTGGGAGCAAGTAGCTACAAGTAGGACAGTGAGGCTTTAAGGCAATTCTGTGCAATATTTTCTGTACATTTCTTGAAAAAAGAATAGTTGTGTTGCTTTCTCATATTACTGTATTAAGTACAGTACCATAGTCATATCAAGAAATTTGATTCATGGATTAAATATTTGCATACATGTACATGTACATGTAAATGTCAGATGTCGTATGGATCACATTACACAGTATAGCCCTAAAATGACTACCTGTATTTGAATTTAACCACCTGCCTATAAAGACCACATATTTCTTTTCACTTCAATAGTGTTTCTTATTGAGACGTACAATGTTAAATCTGAGATGCACGACCCTACGTGCTATCAGTGTCTGTGATATGGTGTAATATTGAAGCCCTAACAAAATTGCGCTTCCGAATGATCAAGAAGTGCCGCAAAAAAGTAAAAATCTTTGAGTGACCGGTTTTACCATACTCGTTTTCCCCAATAGTCTGTAGACTCTTGCTTATCAGACAAGCGATCGGCTTGTACATGTAAAAGTCATGTGGTTCCTGACTGACCTGCAGTAAAGGTTTATAATTATTATTGCAGCATGAGCTAAATCCAGGACTTTGTTTCAGAATCTGAGACAAAGTTACCGGATCCCTGTAAAGGCCCACTGCACTACTTGTAGTTACTTGCGCCCTCTCTATATTAAAGATGAAGTTGAGTTCTGGTCATGCGATTGCATTGTGAAAGAAACGGTGTGGAATCGACCAGAAAAGGTTGATCATCTAGCATACATTAATTTGTGTACATTGCAAGGTTCTGGAATCATCAAAATGATAAGAAATTTGGCCAAGTCTTGGTAAAGTTACAAACACTGTACAGTACACAGAAAGATGTATATGGGACTACACGAGCGTAAAAATCCTACTCCGGAGTTTTACGAAATTACATGACATATTTAGAATATGAAGGCATTTGAAGAGCCATGTTTTTCAGGGAACATGTCTTATCTGATGTTCTTCCACACTTGGATAAGAATGATAACGCTCACAAAGTATTTTTCACCTCTTCCCAGAACTCAACCTTCTCTTTAAACAATGCCTAATCGGTGACCATTGGTCCCCCATGATCCTCTTTTTCTTATGTTAACTGAGAGCTGAGTTGATGAGATAGCCACCTGTCCAGTGACCTTGCAGGGCAGTCTAATCCCTCCTATAAACTAGTACTGATAAGCTTTAAAAGGAACCTGTACAGGTCACTTCTTCAGGCACCTGTACATTGGAAAGGAATTTAATTACATTCCTTTATTGAATTAAATATGAATGAATGTTGATAATGATGATGACATTGATTTGATTACTTGTTGTATGTTGAAGAGTGATGTTTTGGAACTTTGTCTGCCTTTCGAAGTGCTTCATTTACATACATGTTATTGTACATACAGTGGTGAGGTAGAACTTCTTTGATTTCTGAAAGCATCATGTGAGGTACCGTATTTGCTGGCGTAAAGGCCGCAGTATTTTTGGAAGAGAAAATATCAAAAAGACGGGGTGCGGCCTTTACGGCGAAAGAGTAAAAAAAAAAAAAAAAATCAAGTCAAAACCAGCACGAATTTGCACATATGGGACTACGTACGGTAAAATAACTATACCACTATGGTTCAGGACATTTCAACACATCTTACCGACAATTTTATGTTGCATTGTTGACATGAATACGAAAATAAATTGCTAAACCAACATTTGCCGATAAATCTTGATCTAAGTTCGTGCCAATGCATTGCAAAAGTAAAGGAAGGGACCATTTAACGGACCTGCCGCGAAGCATCCATCCGAAGTCACCATTTTGTTTTCCATTTCATGCAGTTTCGCATTACACCGTACATTGTGGTAGGGGTAGACTCTATATATCGGACACCAAATCTGCGGCCTTATCGCCGGCAAATAAGGTAGACCAAATAAGAGGATCAGGTTTAGGGATACATGTACCGGTATGTACAGTTGTACTCTACTGATCGTATCATTGGCCCCAAACTAAAGACAAACGAAAGGTCAAAGCCAGGACTCCAGTCACTCCATCACTCAGGTTGTTGAACTGAGGCATACAGTTTTATTTAGATCTTGTATACGGTAGTGTTTGTTTAATTTGCAAGTCGCTGTTTGATTATTGGGTTCAAGTTTGGGTGCATGAAGGTGATTGAACAAATTCTCTTGCAATGTACATTTACATCACTCATTTTGGGGATTAAAATTAAAGGGGAAAACTGCAAATATTTTATTGTGTCATGAGGCACAAATGTATAGTGTTTGTTTAATTTGCAAGTCGCTGTTTGATTATTGGGTTCAAGTTTGGGTGCATGAAGTTGATTGAACAACTTGAAAGGGATCATGATGGGATCGCCTTGGGTGCATGGACTTTTTGACTAAACCATTTAATTTCATGAAATTGAACACTTTTCTTAACTAATGAACTGTTTGATGTTTTGTACCATTTTTAGTTATTATTTCCCCTAAAATTTATATAATATCTCTGTGTTAATTTGCAAACCTGAGTTGAAGTACATGTACATGTACCGGTACATACTTACTATTTGCCTGAACTATTCTTATTTGTTTTTCCATTTAATCATGTATTTTTAAGTACATTTCTCAATAATTCAAGGAAGGGAGCATACTTTTCAATAATTCAAATACTTTAAATTTCAAGTTGCTCATGCTGTTTCTTAGGAATGCACTTGTAATTCACAGCTTTCAAGTAATTCAGGGTCTCGTCAAACGAGTGCATGTACCCAGGAAGAAATAGATTGCATTCCAAATCCTCTCGATTTCCTTCAGGAGAAAGTCGTCTAAATCTTCCCCCAAAAGAAGGTCAGGAATGATTCACAGAAGCTACATATACATGTATGGCAAGGCCTACTTTATGCACGTCCTGTTCCGCGAAGTGGGGCACAGCTTTCCCATCATGAAACATGATTTACTCTACAGTATGTAATTCAAAGCAATAAGGATGTCCTTCATACTGTATTGATCCAGTACAGTCTTTTTGTTTTGTTGTTGTTGTAGTACTGCGTAGTGAAGTGTAAAAGATTTATTTCTATGACAACAGCCAAATGATTAGGGGAGGAGGTGGGGGGGGGGGGGGGGGGGAGTACTGCAGGCTTTCTTGTATTGTACTGTAAAGAAAAGTAATAGTATTAGAGAGAGTGGGCAAAATAAGGGCGGAATGAGGAGGATAATCGATTATCCGAGATTCATACTATACGTGTGTAGACTTGAAAAAATTCTGAAGTTCACACCATGTACATGTATATGTACATTCCCTCATCTCTTTGTCTTTCTTTATCCCTTTTCTTCTCCCTCCCACTTTCTTTCTCTCTTCCTCCCACCTTCTCTCTCTCTCTCCTCTCTCTCTCACACGCACACACACGTACTCTCTCCCCCCCCCCCCCCACTCTATTTCTCTCTCCCCTCTCTCTCTCTTTCTCTCTTTCTCTCTCTCTCAGTATGACTATTGATCTCTCTCAAGATTCAAAGTTTATTTCAAATCTCTGATGAAAAAAACATACATTTTACAATATATATTCAATATGTACATGTATACATGTACAGATTGAATGATAAAAGAACATTAAAAAAAGACAGTAAAAAGTTTACTGCATAATGATAACAGCATGTGATACAGGTCTTATCTCTATTTCTCTCTCACTTTATCTTTATCGCTTTACTGAATAAACCATTGAATTGAACCGCATGTATACGTGCTAGAAGAGCGTGAACTTGAAGGATTTCTAGGATCTTAGTGTGAATTCCAAAATCTAATCGTTAAGGGCTTGGGTTGATTTGAGGTACTTAAGTGAGATTCACTTGGCCAATCTTTTGGTGTTCTCTTACAATGATGTTGAAGTAGAGACATTACAGGGTCAACTAAATAACATTTAATTTGTCTTTTGACATTGATTTCATTTGCTTGCTCAAGAGTTGTAGTGACTGTGGGTCTTTGTGTTTCATGTACTGCACTTCTAAGAAGTTCTTGTACAGTACCTCAGGAATTAACTGTTTACCTTTGTTTAATTTTTATTCTTAAATCATGCTGTGAAAAAAGGAGATTCGCCTCTTTTCAAAGGTTATTCAAATTAATGATTAATAAGAGACATTGTAACTTAAATTAGATGATCTTTAACATTCAGAAACTCTAGTGGGAGTAAGGGAGACAAATCAAACAACTTGAATGTATTCTATATTATTGTTAGGTGCAACGTTTAGCTGAAGCCATTCAAAGTGAGAAAATAATTTTCCCACACAACAAGAGGAGACAAATAAAGTTCACATAACATTTTTAAAGTGATATACATGTACATGTACCGGTACTATAAAAGTCAGGTACGGTATATTTTGGGTGATATTCTTTTTCCAAAAGCTTTTTCTGTCGTTGCCTGGGTTCACAGATTCTTGTATGATTTTTGTGACAAATCAAATGGTGCAAAGGTTGTCTCAAAGATTGAAATACTATTAATATTTTTACAACATCATATGTACTTAATATTACTTAATGCATAACTTTGTACTCTTCATTCAATGTCAGTCGTAAGTATACAAGTCATATAATTAACTTTCAAACATGTGTACAATGTAACTGTAATTGTGGGAGTAATTGAGTGTACCGTATGTCACCACGTTATAATTGTAAAATGTTGTTACAATTTTGAAGGGGGAGGGGTAGGGGTCTAGGGTCCTTTTCATAAAACTTGATATCAATAACAAGATACGATAATTGAAATCCTTACATCTGATTGGCTGTGAGAAGATTGTTTATAGAGCTGTGGCAGTTGTCATTGATATCAAGTTCATATAAAACAGTGTCAGATGTACATTTAGGGCACCCATGTGTCCAGACACCTGTTAGGGTCAAGCTGTGTCAAACAAACATTTTGCTAAGCCTCATCTTCCCATAATTGATAATCTATGCTCAGTCTCATGTGCAAGGTTTAGTACATGTACAGGTGTAGGAGGTTTTTGAGGCCTTAGAGGTTTTCTTAATGCCTTACAGGTAATTTTCAAGTTAAAATGTCCATCATGACTCATGAGTCATCTTACATAAACTGTACGTACATGTACAATATTGCACATACATGCAATTTATGCAAATGATGCACAGGTTTGAGTGGGTCGGTAGGAATTGTGTGCACAAGGTACCTTTGTCTTGAATGTTTTCAGACCAAATTCAAAGGTACCGCGTGCACACAATTCTGCCGACCCACAAATTAAACCTGTGCGTCATCTGTTTTATAAAATGGGGCAACAAAAATCTTCAAAAATACAAAAGTCTGTTGTTTTACAGATTGATACACCAATCAGATTGCAGGGATTCTTCTTTCCATTTGATAATAATGGATTATGTTTGTGGGCACCTTAGCTGCTCAAAGCCAGCTGGTTTATATGAATTCCCCATGTACATGTACACTGCACAATGCCTGGAGTTCCTGGTATCTGACATACATGTACATGTACATGTAAATGATCAGTTGATGATTTTGTTAAGCCTCTCTGTGAATGAAGTACAATATCAAACATATAAAATCATTATACTTTTGCTTCCAAATTCCTTTTTCCTCCTTGCAGTATGCTAAACGTGATACTCCAAAGAACACATATGGCTGGCAACGAGCAGAGGTGGTAGGAGCCCTTGTCAATGCAGTCTTTCTCTTTGCCCTGTGCTTTACAATATTAGTAGATGCCATTGAGCGCCTTGTTCAGGGAGATAAAATCAATGACCCCCGCTTGGTTCTTATCGTTGGTGGGGTCGGCCTTGCAGTCAACCTTTTAGGGATTTTGCTGTTTAGTTCACACGGTAAGTGTAAAGATAATAGTCACATTTGTATAGCGCTTATTACTACGCTTTATTAAGTGCTTTGCATAGTAATTATTATTGCCCCGGTCATTGGATTCAGTTGCTAATCCGCATATACATGTAATAGTGCACACACCCCGCTCTTTTAAGAGTATTTTGGCCCGGTGTCATTTTATAAGTGCACACATCGAACCACATTAAAATTCGCATCCTACTGGGTACCCTTTTAACACCTGGGTAGAGATTAATGTCTTGCCCCAAATAGGTGGGACTTGAAACGAGAACCATACAATCCAAAGTTCAATATCCTACCCAATAGACTATGACACCTTTACATCGACATACACATTATCATAGTTGAATTCTGCAGCACCTGTGCCTTGGAGAGGAAATACAGACTTAATCCCAATGACTCTCCAGAGTCTACTACATGTAGATGTACAGGTAAACTCTTTGACTGGGGTCTTTCCCTCACTAAGGAATTAAAGTGCACAAAATATTACTTTTGGATCATCTTCTTTGTATTGTAGGCCATACAAAACAGTCCTGAATATGAACAACCCCTTTTTGATAGGTCAATGTCCTTTGCTGGCTCCACCACAGCCTCAAGTATTAATTCTAGGTGTACACTCTCAATTCTTTGAATAATGTTGTGCTATTTTCTTGTTTTGTTGTGTTAATCAGATATTGTAAGTAAATTGTTATATGTTTTTTATGAGAAGTAGAAATAAATGAAATGAAAATAAGTATCCCTTTTCCCTCAAATGTTGAAAGGTATGGGGCATGGACATAGCCATGGAGGTGGAGGAGGAGGCCATGGGCACAGCCATGCATCATCGGTGAAGGAGCCTGAAGAAAGGGAAGCTCTCGCTAACGGAACCAAGGGACAGGAGGGGGCGCTAGACGCTAACGATGTGGAAGCCGGAGTAGACGTCACAGACAGCGAGACCAAGAGAAAAATAAAGCAGAGGAAACATGAAGGTAAGCGGTTGAAAGGAAAATTCAACCTTAGTTGCTGCAGTTAAAAACAAAACAAAATCAGAAAAAGCAGATTGGTGAATTTGAATGAAATCAGACAAACAATGAGAACGATATTACTAAAACCCGTTAATTTTCAAATTCATGAGCCAAATTGGTAATTTCACTGTGAGATAATGGTATTTGTATTTTTTGTATTTATTAACATTTATTTCCTTCTCAACAGTACAATATGAAACACAATGTATATTATACATGATATACACTGTATGTAACAATTATTTCAACATAGAGTATACAGTAAATAATTCAGATACGGAAGGAGGCGAAAACCCGGAAAGCATAGCTTGAGTTGGGAACGCCCATAATAAATTAACACAGTTACCGAAAGAACATCATAGATATTATTATGAAAATTACATTTTATATAACAGAAAGTTGATAGGAAAGAATAAAAATAGTAAATGGGACAGAGAGAAGAAAAAAAAATAAAAAAAATAAATAAAATGTTACTTATTTTTTTTCTTTCACACAAATCAACTTCTAAATTGTACAATGGTGTGAATTGCCCAGTGAAGGATAGGTGAAATGTCATGATAAAGAAATTCAATGTAAACAATGTATTTTGAATATTTACAAATATACCAAAAAGATTCATAAAAGCAAGGTGACAACAAATACCTTCTATCAACAGCCGTGGATCCAAATTCCATTTCACTTGTGATAAACTCTGATTTGGGATATCTCAGAGTGCATTGGAATGCATGTTACATTTATTTAAACAAAACAGTTTTGCAATTTAGAAAAGCTACTTGTATGTACAGATGGACATGTATGTTATTTCTTGACTTGTGTCTAGTGAAATGAAAGGAATATGACAAAAAGTGTGAACATATTTACATGTACAGTATGTGAGCATAAATGTTGAATTAGAAGTACATGTACATATAGTGTGTATGAGTCAGTAATTTATAACTTTAACAAACTCAGAGGTACTGTATGTATACTGTATCTTTTTCTCGCTATTCTTTCTGTCATCATTCAGGAATCATGCATGAAATCGGATACATTTATGTAATTGTAAACAATCTGTGAACATGAAAGCCCTTTTGTTACCTGGGCACAAAGCGAGTCAGAAAGCTTGACTTCCTGCTTAGTTTAATATTCAATGAAGGGTGATGTTATTTTTCTCTCAATCAAAGTATTTGAGGGGTTAGCCTCTTTTTTCTTTCTTTCTTCACAATCTGTTGTGAAATATACATGTTTTTTTGTTTAATATAGTTTGAAGGTAATACTGGCCTCTCCCTTTTTTAGGTGGGTGATTTTTTTTTTTCCTTCTTTTTTTGTCTTAAAAAAAACAACTTAATGATAAGATTGTTTTCAGACAATGGCATGCCACTTGTATACAGTGTATATATCTTGTATACAATTCAAACACAACCTTTGAAAAGATAGGCAATAATAGGCTCTTGTCAAATAAGATTTTGTTATGATGTAGATATTGAACTTAATGTACAGTACATGTACCTGTATGTGCATACATACTGTATTCTGACTTAAAGCCATACGGTAGTCTCATTTGACACATACATGTACACTGTATCAGTTCAGATTTGACTTATATTCAAAAGTTATTAGTTTTCTCTCTTCAAATTAATCTCATTTTCCATTCCTTTGTAGTTTGGAAAAAAGGTTGATTTAATGAACCAATGTGAAATAAATCTGTGAAATTGAGCTGAAAAATTGCCAATTCGTACCACAAAAAAAGTTAATATATTTTATATTTTACACCCCATTGCTAATTTATACACTTTAATGATTAGTTACAGTTACGTCACTCTTATTTATGAACAACACAAAGTATTCAATTTGAAATAGACTACCAAATTCTGTCATTTGTGCTCTTTCTGCTCATGTATATAATGTGTAATTCTTAGCATTCTGTATCCAAAGAGCATGCAAAACATCTCTGAAAGGAGACACTGTAGTGCTATAGTATTATTCAATAAATCATTGGTACCAGGAACTATATATCAGACAATCAATATTTAATCAGCTTTGATTTGATGCACTCCCTCATCTTTTTTGTCCTTGTTTGTATTTATATGCTGATAGTTCATTCGAAAGGAATAGATTGTAAAGTCTAGATTTGGCAGAATTTCCATGAGAAATCTTTATTGAATCCAGTTTGAGAGAAATTCCCTAAATTTCAGGCACAAGCAAATCACTACTGAAGGTCTTTTCAGGTTACACACTTATTGATCTCTATTCAGCCTCATTTATTTAGTTAACCTAAAAAATACTTTTAAAATTTCGGAGGCTACTTTTCAAGCTTGCTTGCATGAAAATTACACTGCTTATTTTGTTTTGCACTGAACTCTATGCAATTTTTTGGGGCTCTTTTATGACTTTCAGGGGCTCTTTTTGGCATTTAGGGGGCTAATTCGCCCTGAGCCCCCGTGTATTTTTTTCCTGTCCCACCCGTGCATATAATGTGAATACAAAATTGAATTATGAGATGGGACTCATTTTCCATCTTCATTCAATTAATTTTTGTCTTTTGAAATTCCAGCTTCAGCGCAGCAACTGAACATGAGAGGCGTTTTCCTTCACGTTCTCGGCGATGCCCTAGGTTCGGTGGTGGTTATAATCAGCGCCCTCGTAGTCATGTTTGCCGAGGGTGATTGGATTTTCTGCGTGGATCCTGTACTCAGTATTCTTATTGTTATAATCATTAGCACCACAACATGGCCATTATGTAAGTATCATGTGGTGTTATGTAGTGTCTTGTACTCTGTATGAATTAACTCTTATCCTGTCATAATGAATACAGCCTAATGCCACAGGGCTAATCCTCATTGTGCCAAGCCTCAAATCCCCCTGTGTCAAGTTAATTTTGAGATAATCAGATTAACGCGATGGTACTATCAATAGCGCGAGCGAAACACTAGGCATAGTACAATGAGCATGAACAATAACTGCTATTAAGAATGTGAGCAATCATGCATAAAGCAATCAAGCGATGGGTCGCTCGCGTGAATTAAGCACCCAATCGACAGCGCGCTTGCGTGTACAAAGCACTATAATGGTAGCGTGCATGCGGCCTTATGGCAGGATATGAAAGAGACCCATTTACCAGTACATATTCAGATTCATGGATGTTTCTTTCCTGGGGACCTAGTGATGAGTCATTCCATAACCTGTTATTAATGAATTGACTACAAAACTTGGAATCCAATCTGCATACATTACTTGTTGCTATGTCAGGAAAGCCTTGGGCAAGCTTTCAGATAGTCAAGAACAACCTTTGATTAAAAAGGTCTATTGCAGCATATCTGAGCAAGGCATTAGAGTCGGAAAAGCATAAAGTTGTATCACTGTCCATGTTAAGGTCAATGTACTTCTTAATGGTCTCAAACAACTTCTTTAATACTCTGTGCAGTTAAACAGTCTAGCATGATCCTGTTGCAGTCTATACCTACTGGCATTGATATTGAAGATATTGACAAGAAACTACGAGAAGAGGTAAGAGGCATCAGTACTGTTTACATAATGTGCATTGTAATTTCTTATTAAAATTCTGTATTTTGTTATTTAATGAGATTTTGTAGTAGCCTCCCATTACCTCAAAACAACAGATTGGAAAGCACCTCATACAATTTGAATGTACTGTACTTTATAATTTAAATTTCTCACATTTACAGGAAAATGAAATTAATCTCAAAAATGTAAATCAATCGATTTTGAGAAATCACTTGAAAGCTGTGGATACATACATGTAGCTACAAAGAGGTTGTAATTAAAAATTGTACAATTTTTTTGAATTCCATGCTATGTAACTTTCTATGTTGTGTATGACTACATCTATATATTATTGCACTTTTCCATTTACAGTGTAGCTATATCGACAACATTCATGAGTTCCACGTATGGCAGTTAACAGGATCTAAACTCATCGCCACGCTTCACATCAGTGTTTCGTCGTTAGAGGAGTATGGACAGGTTATTGAACAGGCCACAAAAATCCTCCACCAAGAGGGAATCCATTCCACTACAATTCAACCAGAGTTTATTTGTGTAAGTTCTCCCAAAATGTTCTACAGCCACTGAGAGATGATGAAGTTGATGATGTTGATGACGATGATGATGTTGTTGATGTTGTTGATGATGATGATGATGATGACGACGACGACGACGACGATGTTGACGATGATGATGATGACGACAACGACGACGACGATGTTGACGATGATGATGATGATGATGATGACGACGACGACGACGAAGATGTTGACGTTGATGATGTTGATGATGACAATGATGTTGATGATGGTGGTGATGGTGATGATGATTCATGAAATCTACTTGTCACATTTTAATGAACTGTTATGTAATTTGATTCACACCATTTAATTCAACCAGAACTCTTTGTATCTAAGTTCTAAGTGCTGTGACCCAGAAAGATGTTTATGGTGGTGGTTGTGATGATGATCTTGGTGATAAGGCTGATTATAATGGTAATGATGATTATGACAATGATGATTACGATGATGACATTACAATGTTATTCAAAGGCACAGAAAAGATAAAGGTCTGATTTTGGAGGTTTGATATACTAGTATAAATCAATTAGATTCATAATACAAATATTTTAGAAGGGGAAAACATTCTACAAAGTAGAATATTAAACAAAGATCACACTTTTTTTTTTTGGGGGGGGGGGGGTGTTGGTTGAAGACCTTTTGATTCATAGTCCTAGAGATAACAAGAAAACACTAAACATATACAAAACTTATGTCTATTGATGTCAATAGTTTGTCTTTCGAAATCCATCACTGATTTAAGATTAAAGGCCGAAACCATACAAAAAAGGGAATTCCCTCAAATACATGTACATTTCTGTCTAAGTTTGATTTGTAAATGGAAAAAACAACAACTCCCTTTTCTAATAATGGCAATATCCAATTAGAATATATACATGTAATTACCCGGTATGTACCTTTGTATTGAGGTCAGATTGGGTGATTTATCGATTGATATACATGTAGCATTCATAATTTTCAGAATATTACAAGCAAAACTGGAAGATTAATTAGTCTTTGCAGAGCTTTATAAATTGTTAGCATTGACAGAAAATAACAGGCTTTTAATTTTTAAGTCGACATTTGATGCAAAGTCCTGGGCCCCGTCTTACAAAGAGCTGATATCAACCGCAACTATGTACATAAGAGATAAGACACTGCAAGCTTGCGATTGATTTGGATCAATCGTAACTCTTTGTACATGTAAGACGGGCCCTGGTGTACAAATAGTTAAATTGACAGTGTGTGCAACTGTCCATGCACTGTCTTTCATTGTCTGATGATGGTAACCCTTTGAAAACTTGAGAAAGGTGAAATGATAAATGACAACTAGTTTTGTCTAGTTAGGACTACTAGAAATATTATTATAAATTATAAAGCACCTGTGCATGTAAATGTACTGTATGTAAATTGTACTGTATCATGATTTGTGATCAAGTTACTTTTGTATAATGATTAATTATTAATCAAGAATTTTTTTACAAAGCCTTGTCGATGAGATTTTTTTTTTTTTTTTTTTTGGGGGGGGGGGGGGGGGGGGGGGGCTCTGATCCAAAAATGATTTAAAGTATAATTATCGACAGCTAGATTGAACCAATATATATGGGTTTTTAAAAAGTTTTTTTTTTTAAACCAGACGGTAAACACAGACATTTTAAGAAGAAAATTCCTTTTCATACAAAAAGCAATCTTTTTGTTTTTAAACCATACTTGTAGGTTCATTGACAGTTTACCAACTCTCATTTGAACTTTGATGAAATTGGAACATGTCCCTTGAATGCAATTTAATACCATTGTGTACTGTTGATAAGACCACTTGTCAAATAAATGTGTAGCGATATGTGACGTTTGTTATACAAACATGTACAGTGTATCTGTGGTGGATAATACAAAGGTGTAGTGCAATCTTGATGACCCGATCTGATTTGTTTGCTCAAAATATACATCAAACTACATGAAGACTATTTTATTTTATTTGTACCCTGTACTTTTGCCACCTGAAGTACATTAAATGCCTGCTGTCTTAATTTTGTGAATAATTATGTAAATTAATCACATGACATCCAACCAAAAATACCATATCATCTATCTGGATCCAGACGGGCATCGATGTACATGTATGATACATATTTAATTGATTTGCCCTTGCACAGGACACTTTTCTTCCATTTCCAAAACTCATCAAGAATTCTGCTAGATTAAGTGCTACAGACTTACATGTACCTTCATGCTATATGTTGTTCCATTAGTATAGCCATGGCCTTACTTACATGGACATGTACATGTATCCTCCCTATTGAGTCAGGTGCACATTGCTCATGTTCAATGGATGCATTCCAAACATTTTTCATAATTATCATTAAATTCTATAATAAATGTTTATCTTCATTACTTGTCTTCACCAGATGAGAGAAAGCTCCAAGGAGAACTGTGTAATACCCTGTCCCACCGATGCCTGTTCAGATACAAACAAATGCTGCAGTGCCACACGGCGCATCGCAGCAGGAAACAGCAAGAGTGCCCAGACCATGTCGCAACTGCAGATGGAAGTTAATGACCTGGAGGTGCGTATTGATTGACCTTTGACCTTTGCCCTTTGAACTTTGACCCTCACTTGCTAGTGGACTTGCACTGTCTGCATGATGCATGGTTTAACCCTCTGCGTACGAGAACCTGGTGCTCCGTGTACAAAGTCTATGGGAATATCAGAATCTCAAAGGGAACGTGTTAACCTTTGACCTAAAGGGTGAATATTGGACTGCTGGCTGTGAGAGGTCAGCTGGCTGGAAAAAAAAATCTAGAATTGAAAATGGGTTCCTTGGTAATATGGAGGGGTTAAGGTACTGGGAATTTTAAACGTGTAACATCACACAGCAAGTCACGACCTTTTATTATAGTATAAAGCTATGCGATTATCTCTTATGCCTCAACATAAACAGGTAATGTTAGAAATGGTAGAATTACATGTAAAGCAAAAGCAGCAATACTTTTCATTGAAGTAAACACTTCAGATTTAAGTTTCTGGGAGTTTCATAACATGACACTGCAAGTCATGGCCTCACATTATTGTATGGAGGTATGCCATTATGTCTTATGCCTCAAAATTAACAGGTAATGTTATAAATGGCAGAATGATATGTTATGCAGCAATCCTTTTCATTCAAGTAAACTCTTCAAATTCAAGTTGCTACATGTAGGAGTTTCATATCATAACAAAGTTGCAAGTCATGGCTTTACATTATAGTTTTGAAATTATGCCATCATGTTGTAAGCCTCAAAAAGAATGTGATTTTAGACACTTAAAAAATTTACTCTTTTTGTGTTGCACATTATCTATAGAACTGAATGTTTTGGCAGATTTAAGGATCCAGGGTATTTACGTATCTACTCCTTTCGGCAATCATTTGACAATAATAATAATGATAATAGGCATTCGTGTTGGTATTTATCTAGAATTTCTATTCCAAGGTGCGTAAGGAAAATAGATAAAAAATAAGAGTCCGTATAAGCTTTATATTGTCACGTTGAGGATTACTAAAAAGATGCCTGTAATCAACATCTAATGTGGAATTCATACTCGATTTCACAACTCAATGAGACGAGACAAAAAACTCTTTATTTTTTGGGCATGGGGCCAAATCACAGGAAAGCTGTGCACACAGAGTTACAAAAGAGGGTGCAATAAAAATAATTAATTTTAAAAATGTTGTTATTCATTCCATACTTTGCAACTCTCTTGGCTTTGTATGACATAATTTGGAATTCATACTCAATGTCACAACTTTACAAGAACAAACAAACGACTCTTTTTACTTTGTGGGCGTGGGGCCAAATCAGTGGAAATGTGAAAGAGGTTGCAATAAAAAATAATTAATTTTTTGAATTTTGTTATTCATTCAAGGCTTTGCAACTCTCTTGGCCTTGTATGACATAATGTGGAATTCAAACTCAATGTTACATCTTTATAAGAAAGAACAAACAACTCTTGGTATTTTGTTGGATTGGGGCCAAAACTAAGACAATGAAATTGAAAACCCTTTGCTGTGTAGCGAACACAAACACACCCATTCGTGACCTGTATGCATGGTATTTACTCAAGAAACAACTGCAGAATAATTGCTTTATCAACATGTAGATGGCACTTGATGCACCTTTTGATATCATTATCAAAGCGCTTTTATTCCCCAATAGCTGTGCATGTGTCACGTACATGTAGCAAGAATGGAATGGAATGGTATGGAATGACACATGTACTGTAGACAATGCTCGCAATCGTGCTATCATAATCACATAGAGCCAATGTTCGGTAAACGTGGACCACCGTCATTTTCATAAAGTTTGTTAATCATCCATCAACAGTAAAAACACACATTAAATTGATTTATAAAAAAAGACAAAGCACAATGCTGGTAAGAAATAGAAAATGCGGTCAAATGCATTTATGTGTGAGCTACATAAAGATGTCAAAGTTTAATAGGTGGTACAAGCATGACTCTTTTTTTAATGATTCCTCACAAAATATGTTTTGTGTTAACAAGATTATGTCCTCATTGGGTTGTTGTGTGTTACGTTGGATTCATTATGCACACAGGATACAGGTTGCAATTACAACAAAACATTAGGATGATACATGTAGATAAAGTCATGTTTTCGGAAGGTACTGAACAAACTCAAGTCGAAAGAGGGAACTGAAGTAATTGAAGAAATGATTATTAAAAACTTATTGAGATGTTTAGAAATTCATTAGTCTCTGAACAATTTACAAGAAAAAAGATCTCATAAAATCCTTGTTTATACAGCTGTACCAAAATAAAAAATAGTTTTCTTCCAAAGGTCGCTAAATCATAGCAAAACTGCAAGAACAAGAGGTGCAGGTTAGAGGTAAAAAGTCATATTTGAAAAGTATGGAACAAACTTTGAACTTGAAAATATATCAAAAATATTTTGTTTAATGATTTTTATAAATTTACTATTAAAACGCTCAGAAATCTATTAGTCTATGAATAATTTACAAGAAAAAAGATTCTTTTAAGTCTTTGAACATCTTACAATGAGCTCATGGAAAGGTTGAGTCTAGAAGAAAATGTGGTGGTAGGGGTAAAGAAACGTGGATTGAGATTGATAGGTCATGTGGTGAGAAGGGAAGATGGATCTGGAAATGGATGGCATATTAAGAGGGAGGGAAAGAAAGACCAAAGGTATCATGGACAAATATGGTGATGAAAGATAGCAGTAAGGTTGGTCTAGATGAAGAGGATGCTCGAGACAAGAAGATGTGGAGGGAGGGAGGGAGTGTCATAATGGCGCGAAAGTCAGTAACCCCTCGTAAGCAGGAAAATTATGACTTTAATAAATGACGAAAATGAGGAGGAAAGCGCAGAGCAATTGTAGCGGGAGCAAAGTTCAGATCACCACCCAGAAACAAATTACTACCAAAACCAAAGTCTTGAACTAAACTACTAGCAGTACCTTTAAGGCATTAAATATCATGTGTCTAAAATGCAGACTTAAAGTGATATTTTTGGCAGAACAATATTTACGGTAGTATGACCAGCTTCCTACACGTACTTGTAGCTATCCTGGAAATTAGGGAAAACCTGAAAATACATTCCCTTTTTTCCAGTCAGGCAAAAGTCAGGAAATATGAGAAAAACTACAAAAATTTGAAAAATCAAGGAATTTCATTGTCCAAAAAAGAAAGTAGTTTGGTTATTATATATTGCCTTGTGTCAACACTGATTAATTGGCTTCGGCATCTTTTCAGTGTGTTAACTACTTCCTTTCATGGTTCTGGGATCTTTAAACTCCCATCAGGAATACATCCATTTATAATATAAAGAAGTTCTAAGTCTCTCAATATTAATGAAATCTTTACCATTATTCAATGGTCATATAGAGATATTTTCCAATTTTATATGAATTAATATGAACAAAAGACAAACATTTATGTTGTCAGGACATATTCATCGAATCACCCTTTTATGAAGTGCTTGGAACCTTGTACATGTGTAAGATTGATTTAAGGGCTGCAGTAAGGCATATAAACAAAGGAGACAGGAGCCGGTTTCCTCTCGTTATATCCGCAATAAACCCACATCCATTCCACACGGCACAGTTTGATTTCAATTACAGTTAGCAACAAAAACAGCTTTAAAGAGAAGGTTGAGTTCTGGGAAGGGGTGAAACAAAATTCGTGAGCTTTATCATTGTTATTATGCAAGTGTGGAAGATTATCAGATAAAAAATGTTCCCTGAAAAGCATGGCTCTTCAAGTGCCTTAATATTCTGAATATGGCGTGTAAAAGGATAAAAATCGGGATGGATTTTTATGCCACATGTTTGTGTAGTCCCATATACATCTTTCTGTGTACAATGCTGGTAACTTTACCAAGACTCGGCCAAATTTCTTATCATGTTGATGATTCCAGAACCTTGCGGTACACACCAATACATAAATATGCTAGATGATCAACCTTTTCTGATCGATTCCACACTGTTTCTTTCACAATGCAATCGCATGACCAGAACTCAACTTTATCTTTAAAGCTCTATAGAGGAGAGGGCCTTTTTAGAAGTGAAGACCTCGGGTGCCTCGTTGGTAACAAGCCAAGTTTCCTCTCCTTGTTAAAGTCAGGATGACACATTGTCCAGCTGAAAACTTGCCTCTTATTTTCAGCCATCCCCTTCCTCCCAATTAACAAGGTGTGTTTACATGTAGCGTCATCAACTTGGGAGAAGATCCACAAATAAAATGTTTGAACACAATTTGGTCATCAAATTTGCTCATATTGTCTCTCTGACAGGTGATTTAGGACTATTCTTTCCTAATATGCATCCAAGTTTTTCTGACAGACATTGTCAAGTTAAAGATTAACTCCTGCTTCAATAGTATACAGATAATGTTTTTTTCCCCCTTGATCAATGATGCATGATTAATTGTTAATCTGAGGTTTCTTGATGATAATGATAATGATTAAAAAAATATAACAGTTGCGATTTATGTAGCATCTTTTCGACCGGATGCAAAGCGCTCTGTATCGAGTCAGTGTTAGAGCTTAAATATGAACATCTACAAAACATGTACAAAACATGTACAGAATACCAAGCAGTGACAATGAGTTCAATGAAGAAGGAGGACAAAGTTATTAATTTATTCATCGATTGTCATTGTGAATGTATGGCTTGATGTAGGAACCGAGTAAATGACTTGACCTTCAAATTGAACTTCAATTGACTTAAACATGATGGTATTTTTGCTTCAAAGATCCAATAGTTTTCTATAGATATGCTGTCTGCAGTGTTGTGTTGAATAAATAACGACCAGTAGGCATAAAATTGTTGAGGCATTATGGCTGTTGCAGTGTTCTTTAAACAAAATTCCTACCTGTTAATTTATATTTCGCTGCGATAGGATTTAGTGGCCAGAATCCCCTTCCTGTCAATAAGATGATATCATCTGCTGAGAGCCAATAGGACTTTAATTCATATCACTTAATACAGAGTTAATTCCCTTCTGCTTCTCAACAGATAATGTGGCAACAAATACAATGAGGATGTTCGTTTGTGTGTGTGTGTGGGGGGGGGGGGTTGCTGGGTCCCCTTTCCTGTGAGTAATTGAATTGACAGGAGATCTTCCCCTTTGTGGTAATGTAATGCAGGACAGGTTGGGGTAAGGGAAGGGGAGAGGGAAATCCCCCTAATAAGTGTAATTTAATTATATCTTATGTACATGTATCTACATGAAGGTGTAATGTTGGGGGAAACCCCCTTTATGTACGTCCTTTGGGGGGGGGGGGGGCTTTGTGTACATTAACTATTGAACAGTGCAGTGTATGAGTAAACACACAGATTTATGACTTGCAATAACCAGAGTTTTTAGGGGGATGTTGTTACACCTTGAGAGGCTGTTACACCATAAAGCAACCTGCTTGACATACATATGTGACTTTAAAGAGGCAATCCTATTTTCAAAAAAACTTTGCGCACATACTTGATTACATGTACATGTTCATGAAGAGAAAATTCTTCAACTTCAATAAAACTAAATGTATTTTAGAATAAAAATGTTGCAGTTTCAGTATTTGATATCAGTATATTCATGCTATTTTTTCTTTAAATCATTTTTAAGTACCGGTAGTCACAGGTATTCTCATGAAGCTCTTATTTGTCAAAAAGCAGTACATTTAAAAATGAAAAGAAACGAATCATCACCATTATATACATGTACATGCCAATTGATTGATATCCTGTGTATGATTGATATATAACCATGAAAACCATGATTTCATTTTGCATTTATTTTGTCCATTTCCTCTTTATTTCCTGCTTACCATCATCAGGATGAACCTTTAACACAGTCACCTGATGAAGAGATGCAGGTTGGTTGTTGAGTAGTCCATTTAAGAGGACTAGTGCACCCATCACTTTCCTTTCCGCTTCGTGCTTCCATTCTTCACTTTTGCGTTTATCCTTCCATACACATATACATGTACATGTATATCAATGTACCTCGTCATCTCCTCTGCAAAATGAAAAGATTCATTAGGCCTGTCCTCATCAGCTCAAGATTGCCAAATAGCCCGCTATTTCTGATTTGGGAAATAATCCCGAAGTTACAAATGGCGTCTTCATCAGCTCAAGACTTGACCTCTAAACTTAAAACTCGAGCTCGAGAAATTAGCTCGAGATATGTTGCTCAGCGTTCGTGCATAGTGCGATTCTTCAGGCTGGTGAAGACGCACCGGACAAATAGCGGGATATTTGGCAATTTCGAGCTAATGATGACAGACCTAGAGTATCAAATCTTGTTTTTAAGTGCACTCTAAGAGTTCTGTTCACGATGACTGGTTTCTAAGCACTGATTCAATCTAATTGTGGTTTCATTGTGGAGTAGATTGTAATTGGCACTTTTGTTACCCTAGTAATTAGTTAAATTCCACTAGTAATGATCTGGACCCTATGACGTAGGCATGTAGATCTTGTAAATATATTTTTCCACCGTAAAGTAAGAATCTTTACTAATTTTTGATTATTAATGATATCCAGATTATAGCACTGCTTTGAACTGTATATAGATAATCAATAACTTAATTTACATGATGGTGTATATATTTTAATTGTGAGTAATTTAAACTGTTATTTATGAGCAGTACTTCAAAGTAAAATTTGAGGTATATTTGAGCCTATTTATACATTGATGTTGCCTTTAATTGATGAGGGCTACTAACAAATAAACTCCTTTTTGGGGGTCAATATGAGACACTAAAATGACTTAACTTATATTAAACTAACGCTAAAGTTGTAAAGTGTCTGTTCTTGTACATTGTATGTCATCAAATGTGTTCTTATTATCTGAAAATGAGCCTAATTGATGGATAAAATCAATCCAAAAATTCCCTCTTGCTATTTGTCACTATATGTGTGTAGTCTTGAACTGAAGGCCAGCTTGTCATGACCGGCGGTTCAGGCCAAAAATAGGGTAGTACCATGGACTTTGGCAATTTATCCTATCTGTTATTTTACGATTGTATAAACAGGGTAATGTAAACACTAAAAGAAACACTTTGAGCTGTTCCGTTTAGATGACTAGTTCACTATTATGTATTTAAATTTTATACTTTAATAGTAAGGATATATTGACTGCTTTGAGAGGCATAGTGGTTTCTATAGGGTCAAGGGCAACTCACAACCTGCTATGACCCCAAGGCGCTTGCGCCGCGGGGTCATAGCAGGTTGTGAGTTTCCCGAGACCCTATAGAAACAACTATGCCTCGAATATTAAAAGCAGTCAATATATATTTTATATACCGAAAAAAAGGAAAATGTTGACTCACCCATTTAGGTTTCCATCTCTTTGAAGTCATGAATATTAACACCAACAATAACTTGTGTAGATCTAGACCTAGATCTAGTCTACAGTATGAAATCCAACAAGCTGTGCTCCAGTAGAACAGGGAATACCAAACACGTTTACACGAACAGTAACTTTTGTACAGGATGATATCACCAACAAGCTGTGCTCCAGTAGAACAGTAGAACATGAACAGTAACTTTATAAATTCACAAATTCGCAACATATTTACAGTACTAGTACACAAAATGGCGATCGGTCGTCTGCGCTGGTGGATTCGTCGCCTGAATGCAGCGACCAAAATCGAATTGCACTCAAACACCGATACGGTATTGCGCATCGGTCATCGCACAAAAGAAACTTATAACACGTAAACCAAAATGGGGATCGCAGCAAAATGACGTCACGTTTCACAGCCATGGAAAAAGTGCTATGAAAAATGGATATAAACCGGTAGAGCCGGGAAAAATGACTATGAATTTCAATTAGCGGGCATGGTTAAGAACATGACTGCATTTCCAACCAATCAGAAGACAGGATTAGTAAAGAATCTTAAAATGAGGTATATAATGGTAACTAATGACTATCTCTAAGCTTGCCAGGGGATTGCCTGACATAGCAACAACTAATGCAAAGTAAATGTATTTTAACTGTCTTCTGTTTCTTGAATATCAGTGTTAAAACAGACGGTACATGAATGAAATGATATTGATTTGTCTTTCTAGCGGTATATTAAAGATATCACTATTGAACAAAACAAAACATTCTGCGTCTTTTAAACCGTTTAACCGTGCTTTCATTTACTCATTTATTTTAATACCTTATAATCTAACCCTTTGCATGTGGCCTGTGGCATGAATATGTAACATTGTGCATCATGTCCTCATATATAATCAGTCAGTCTAAAGGCTCGTTCAGATATGATGCGGCGAAACTGCTGCGCTTAAAAGAAAATGACGCAAAGTGTAATTTCCCTCACATTTCTTTATCGTATAACACAAGCTTGGTAAGTACCGGTATACGCATGACGTTTGTTGGGCGCAGTTGCCAATCATTTTTACCACACAAAATATGTTGCGAGTTTTTGTTTCCTTTTTTTTTGGCGGCAGTTAACAGCGCCATATCTGAACAAGCCTTTAGGGTTCTAATCGAGGTATGCATGCATCCTCATAGATATATTGCATGATTGGAACAAAGGGAGATATAATTATATTCAATATTACAAAAAAGGTGAATTTACTTCTTGTACACATTTACATGAAGTCTGTGGCACATACACTTGTCAGCTATAATCCGTAATTCAGGGTCTGACGTATATTAATTACATTGGCATTGGAGTACACTTACACAAGCTCTGAAAATGTAGCCCCTACTTAATACTGTCAAAATGAATTAAGCTTTAATATCTCTCGTCACCCTGAAATTTGTTATACCGGTACCTGTATGATGAAAGTACTTATATGGAGTCTCCACTTTGACTTAGCACACATTGTGTAGGCCCATATCGACTGTGTGAGTCGGAAGGGCGTTGACTCCATGACCCAAATTCTACTTACCGGTAGTTTTAAAACTGACGTTGGGCTTGAACATTTTTTCAAAAAATCAGGGTTGAACAAAAGGCAATTATTGTCTGAGGTCCTAGTTTTCCTATGTCAAATGTGATCTTCGGTTCAGGTTTAATTAAAATCAGTCTATTCATCATCAACATACGTCATTTATGAGTTAATGACCTTCGTATAACAATGTGTTACTTCATTGACTAATTCCATTTCTCAAATATCAATCAATAATATTTTCCTCATCAAATCCCTCTTCACAGTTGTGTAATACAATCAGCTAATAATGTACCATGTATCTCTTTACCCATTTCTCATTCTTCACGTGTGCTGTTTTGCTGGAAAACGCTTCATTTTCGTTTCACCACCTCTTCAAACGGATCTCATCTTTTGGTGATGGGTCACTTCGTGGTGTGTGCGTGTACCACCAACATCTGTCTACTCTTATTAATAAACATCTGTCTATTCTCCTTAACAATATCACTCTCCACCTGTATCCTATGCCTAATGATACTTAAATCCTAATAATTATATGGAATCATGATTAAATCTGTGATTGTTAACTGTGATTGTTAACCTTAACTCTCCGTTGTGGAAATAACAAAATGTGCATGTTGTTTGTGGTTTTACCGTTGTATATCCTTGTAAAACATAACCTTCTTTACATTGTTTTGCTGTGGTCCTTAATTGATCTTCCATGTAACTATTGTCACATTTATTACATGTTCGTCATATATCAATGATTTCTTCAATATGTGTTCATATACTTACGGCATGCAATACTGTTTACAAAATTGTTACTTCTGTCATTGTATTACATTTTATGTGGCATGCGATATTAAATTTACATTGTTTTAAATATCTCATCTACACCACTTTGTATTCCATTCTGGTTCATTCCATGTTGTAACAAAAAGATGAATATCATCGAAATTGACCCAGAACCTGAGGTCGAACCCGAACCTGAACCTGAACCCGAACCCACTCAAAGAGCTATGGCCACGCAAACTAATACAGAAGAAATGGATAATAGGGCCAAAGACCCCTTTCATATACCATTCCCAATCAAACTCCATTTAGTTTCTACCGTTTGAATCTATCATTGAGGGAAAGCAGATGATTGTAACTGTATTAAGTCAGTCAGATTCCCAGCTTGTGTTTAAACAGTAGGATAAAAGTACATACTATGTGTACGTAACTGGAAGACAATTTATGCCTTGTTGCATGAAGAGTTTTTTGTATTAAACATCCGCTTCAATTCCAAAGCACTAACAGACTTTGTATCATAGTATGGTATGCGCTGCTGTTAAGCAAAATGGGGAATTACTTTTTAATACAACTTTTTGTGTGCATCACCCAATCAATCTTTAATATTTCCAATGACAGACATTTTTCTTATAAGTTGATTATTTTAAAGTTGAAGTCATAAAGTTTCATCATAAACCAGTAAAACGTGATAAACCAATAATAATTTTACAAGAACCAATAAAATATTTGGCTCTTTGCAACCTCTAAAACCCCCAGATTACATGTACATATATTCCTTTTGTCTGTATTGTAGAGCGGAATGGATCCTGCACAAGCACCGAACCATCGGGCTTTGAAACGCAAAGAATTTGGATGTCAGGATATTCCTTGTGTACATATATGTTTGTCAGAGAATTCAATAGACGTATCCGTGCCGTATACGTTATGCTCTGTTCCACGTACAATCTAGGGGACCTCGATACCTTGTAGAAGGGTAGCCTTATTGGCACATTTTTTTCTCAAATTACCTTGATATTTTTTCTTTATTCCTTTTTTGTTTTTTGTTTTGTTTTTGGTTTATATATTTAAACAAACAAAGAATTGAGATTCAGAATCTGGAATTCAGTCTTTCATCATTGTAAATATAATCTTGCCAAGATAGGAAATAGAAACTAACAATAAACTTTCCCTATTGTCTCAAACATTCAACTTTTATTTAGGCCAAATATTTAAATTCAGCTAACCTATAATAAATGGCTAACAAGCAGTAGATTTTATGTCCATTTCATGTTTCTAATACTGTATTGAATAGATCTCTCTTGTCCAGTGTATTCCTATTTTGACCAAGCTTTATTAACCTTGATTGTCATATTTATACCTCAAAAGATCATTTGATTTTAAAGAGTACTTTTAAGATCTACATGTCTGTTTGGGGGCTAAAGGGTAACATATATGAAGTCTTCTTCATTCCCTCTTTATATTTTGACATCCTTTGTCCAAATCTGTCGGACATTCTCAGAAAGGAAAGAATGTTTTGAAAATTAATACAAATGAATTGAAATGACTTGATAGTTTCTATTCCTGACCCTAGTTTAATACAGTACAAGTAGGGCTTAATGAGTTTTCATAAACTTCCTTTGTTTGATTTGCTTGTTCACGTGTTCAGGCAATGAAGCACCGACAATTTCCAGGGGATTAACAAATTGTACAGTCATCCATGTTTTGTTGCCAAAGACTTAATTAAAGAACAATAAGTCATATGCCTTCACAGTTCACACATATACCTCATCATTGTATTATTCTGATTTCATAGGTATGGGTGACTCATGCTTGTAATACATGTACCTGTATGGCACTAATCATAGCTTATTGATCAACATAGTTGTGACATGTGCACGCATAGGCGCTCAAGGTTCAGTACGTCCCACTCCCAATAGAGATTGTACGTGGGAGGGAATCATTTGGAGCTCCATGAAGCGAACCTCGACTGCGTAAACGTGCTTGTGTCACAACTGTCTCTCTCAATATGCTATGGCACTATCTAAAGCTTTTTTTTAGACCGTTTTCCATTTCTCATTGTACGAAGCTGTACTTGTCATGTTCTAAAGCTGTATTATTATTATTACTAATTTCCATGTTCGCTGCATAATTATGTGACCTTTGTATAAAATTCTGACTCTAAAAGGTGGTAGCTCATATACCCTATGTGTGCTTCATGTATTTGCTAATTATTTGTCGACATACATGCATTTCCATCTTGCCCCCATATGAGGGAACATGAGGAGGGAGGCAGACCTGCCAACCAGTACGGTTTAGTCGTATTTAGTACGATTTTTAGAAGCAAATACGACAGTACGATTTTCTTTAATAAAATACAATTTTCAAAAAAAAAAAAAAAAAAAAAAATTAAATTTTTTAAAATATTTTTTTAATTGATATTTTGTGGGTGCGTCCGCCATTTTCAAAGGCAAAATGTCCATTCTGTCCTGTAAAGTATCCTACAAGCATCTCACATCGGCAATTTGGGGATGTTCATTGGTTTATCGAACACACCAGTCATGACGAAATCATGCATATTCAACCAATGATCAATAAAAAAAATTCTTCCTGTAGGAAGAAACTGTAAGAGGCATTGATCCGCGTAACAATCCGTGTTTATTTTCAAGAATACAACTTTTGTCAGTAAAATACAACTTTTGGGACTAAAGAATACAGTTTTTGAACTCCAGAGGTTGGCAGGTCTGGGGAGGGGTGCGGCAGGGTACTGCTTGTGTTAAAAGGGGGCCAAGGACTTGCCAATGCACACGGTTTGTTTTCAAATCATTTTCATTTTCATTGCCATGATTATATAGATGGTACTTGTGCTCATACTTGTACATGCACATACAAAACAGTATTGAAATGTGCGTGTTCACATATATTCACAGTGTCAATGCAGTGCAAAGTCCCTCGTGAATGGTTTAGAATTTCATTTTTATGGGCCTCTTTCATACCCTAACAATATCCAAGTGCCCCTACCCCCCCCCCCCCCCCTCCATGAAGCTCATGTCTTGTAACAAAATAAGAATTTTGTGTTTATTAATTTAATAATTGACATTATTCAGGTATTTGCATTGAGTGAATGCAGTGGTGCTGTTCATATAACTTTCTTTTTAATAAACTGTAATTAGTTTCATAATATATAGTAACTTATGAATGTGCATTGATGATAAGCATTTTCTGATTGGTTAATGATTGTTTGTTGTTTTTAATGAAGTGATGGGTTAATATTTAATTCACATGTTTTTTGTTCTCTGCATTTAAAAAAAAATCACCATCAATGAATCAAACAATATTTGATTACTTAGTTAATTAAATAATTTATTCAATGTAATACAAAAAAAAAGTTGTTTTCTGAAAAGCAGAATTATTTTCTTCCATTTTCCACATTCCTTATTCCTTATGATCTCTGTGCTCAGTACAAATGTCTGTAAACATGTAGAGTAAGGAGTCGTAAAGAACATGAAAATATACATATTATAATCAGTTGATTGTTTTATTCTACACTCGCTCATTGTTGCATAGGTATGTTGCTCAATTCCAAATTTGGCTAAATGAATATAATGGCTCATATTTATCAAAGATCTGCAATTAAATGAGGGATTAAGCTTGATTGTCTTCTTCGGGAAATATCATTCTCTTTTGACGAATGGGGTCCCCCAAGATGATTTAATAAGATATTAATTGAATTATGACTGATTCACCTTTTAATTAGACGTTGTTGTTCGTTTGTCCAACACAATGAACAAAAGAAGTTCTACTTTGTGAGCTGAAACTTCATAAGGGTTTTAAGAAAATACAATATTTCTTGCAATTGAGGTAGTTTGGCAAAGGCAGGAGTTCTGGCTCGAGATCTTTTTCATGAACAAAGCAAAATGACCTCCAAGATTTCTATATTAGAAATGAAAAGTGGGGATAGTAATTTTAGGGAACCACAAAATTCTGAAATTTGCATGAATGTGTACAGGAGTATGAAATCATGGATATTGTGCAGATGTGGTTCTGAAAGATTTTGATTCATTTTTATGTGTACAGACTAAAAAGTAATGGAAAGAATGCTCTTTGTTTTGGTATTGCCATTGAGAGAAATAAATGCAGTAAAAAATGTTCTTTAATGTTCAGCTGAAAACTAACTATCATTTTAAATGCAGGTATTCTCCGTTTTACTTTAAGATCATAATGCATCAATCTTCTTGTATATTAATGATTGAAAATAAAATCTCATACAGGCTTCTGTAGTCAAAGAACAACATAGAAAGTTAATATATTGGTTGTCTAAACTCTTTATATACTCATTTCAAGTGTGTGTTTTGCTCATGACTAATTTGATTTGTAAATAATTGGTAGTACTGAAATACAAGAATTATATCTCAAAACATCCATGCCTGCGTTTGTCAGTACAGCTCACAATCTATGATTATTATTACAATGTCGGCAAATACATGTACCGGTATGTGCTCTCAAGCTTGTAATAATATCGAGGGCTGTCTTATTCTTTCTTATTTTGGGAGATATTTAAAATGCTCTTTTGCTGGGTGGAATTGTGGCTTAGAAATTAGAATCATACAAGTGATCCCTTGATTTAAAGTCTCACCTCCCTGATTGTATCAAGCATTTTATTAGATCAGGGTACTGTGTTTCCTTTACAAAGGGCTCCACACATTTCGGGTCCTGAGAAGGCCCCTTTCTTAGATTTTGACTTTGGGGTTCAAGAGTGATGTGTTTTTTTTTCTTCTTTTTTCTTCTGGTGCTGGGTGTGTGTGTGTATGTGTTTCAACCCCCCTTTAAATTAACATTTGAGTCTTTCTTAATATGTACACCTATCCAATGCCTCCCAGATTTCCCCCCATCCCCATAGACCTCAGCCACACTGTCAAACCAAATCCAACCGATCAATTCTTTTCCATTCAGTGTAATGTAAATTTTCATACAGTCTGTTGTCTGTCTCGTGGGTGTGACTGGGGTATGAAGTCCCTTTCGATTTGGGAAAAGAGCTTGTATCGTAAAAACGCTATCAGGGTTTATCAAGAAATGGCATTTAAATCTGACTTTCAAGCTATATTTTACTCTTCTGCTTGTTCAAATATTTGTTGTTTGTGAAAGAATTTAATCTTTCTTTGAAGATATTGTTCAATTTGTTAATAAATTGTGTGCTTTAATTCATAATGGCAGTCTCTCCACGTCTCATTTATCGCTTTCATACTCTGCTTTATACTATGATATATATATAAATGCTCATTATCAAAGAAATATATAAACACATGTACCTATATATCTCTCTATATATATATATATATATATATATATATATATATATAATTCAGAACAAACACTGCCTGCGATCAAATTCAACACCTCTCCTTTCACATCTCCACTCTTGTAGTCATCTTTCAAGCTTTTGGGAAGTAACTGATACTCATTAAGTTGATGATCAGACTATATTGGATGGACTTCATTTTTAATGTCCATTTTGATCTCCTAAATTAATTCTATTTAGTTATTATTTGGTCACAGTTTATATTCATTCTCTTACATTCCATTCTCTAACATTGTATTCTCCAACAACAAAATGAATCCATGTAGATCTTACAAAGAAATGTATTCAAAATATGAATAACTACTTTCTCTTTTTCACACCAGTGATTTTTTTGTTTTGAATGGACACTAAATCATTTTACTTTCAATTTCGATTAAAGGATTGGACAAAACAAAAGAGTAGATGTAAAGTCATCATCAGTATAATGTCATCATCAGTATAATGTCAATGTATCCACATACATTAAAAGCAGGGGGAAATATTATGTTCATGATTATTCAATGGTACTCATCATTTTTTCTAATTTTATCATGAAAGAGTCGTCTTAAAATAGAAACAAAACTAGCTATGAGTAGTCAAGGCTTGGCACCGTCACCATTGGCAGAATATCAAAGATTGCCAAGTGGATGCAAACCCCAAGAGACTTCATTTATTAAAGGGCCACATTAAGCTACATGTACATGCAGGCTCAACCACATTTGTCTTGATATATTGCATCATCCCTTAAGAAGCAGAAGGGCAGAAAATCTGGAAAAGTATAGAAGTTAACAAATGATGTTTGTATGCATGGATTGTCTGCTGTAACAGCATAGTTCATGCCCTTTTGGCTATCTAGGTAAACAATATGGGCATCTGTTATTTCCAATAATCAAGCATCCTTTCTAATTAATCTCTTAGTATTCTATTGATTGTGTGTTTTTTTTTTTTTTTTGTATTGATAATAAAACTCAATGACATAACACATTTACAATAATATCATATCAATATGCCTCACTATAGTCTGTTGAGGCTCACCCTGACATGCATCAAGGTTATATATCATGTAAGAAAACCGAGACGACTCATCAAGGAGAGCTAGGCTCCACTGAAATAATATTAAGTATTCTATTGATTGTTGACTTCTTATTCTAATGTAAACAAAATTAGATACATCTCTAGCACATGTATGCATTCCTTGCAAATAGACATCTATACATACATGTACAGTATACACTCATAATTGTATCGTCTGTAAGAGCCAAAAGGGTGTTAACTTTATGAGTTAATGAAATAATGCCCTTCTTCCTCTCAACAGTCAATATTTTAAGCCTATCTGCATCAATTTGGCCAGGAGGGATTAGACCTCCCTGCATGGTCACTGACAGGTGGGTATCTCATCAAATCAGCTTCCAATTAACAAAAGAAAAAGGGATGGGGGATTTACAGGTACCGCTTATATAGGCATTAATTGTTGGCTGTATAGAGGGCGCAAGTAGCTACAAGTAGTGCAGTCCCGCTTAAAAAATTAAAAAAATTGCAATGATGCCCTTTATCTTATCTTACTCTCTTTTAAACACTTGTCTACACACGTCATTATCACAGTAGATCTAACCATGGACCTATCTAACCTACCGTTTTGAGTCTTCCTAGCTTGACAGCCTGCCAATGGTTATTTTCAGGCTGAGGTAGAGTCGTATAGAGAGGGTATATAGAGCTGGGAGTAATAGTCGTGCTGAATAACGTGCAAGTGGAAGTGAAAATGTCAAACAGATTTTGAGAGGAATGGATTACTTGATTGAGTCTGGGAGGTACACCATTGTGACGATGGGCAGAGCCGGGGTTTGGAAAGGGCAGACTCCGGGAAACGTTATGACAAGCAAAACAAGAGGGGTAATCAGATTTCTTGGGAGGGGAGGGGGGGGGGTATTATACTCCAAATTCTCTGACTAGCCAAGAAAAAGGGGAAAAGGTTATCACATATGAAAGAGAAGCCACATTTTGTTCATTTTGTATTTTATTCTTTTTTATTTATTCATTTAGAAAATCATTTATTTTTCTATTTATTTATGTATTTCTTTAGTTAGTTAGTTTTCATTGTTTTCTATTCATACATTTGTTTTCATATTTACTTAGTTTTCTCTTTTTTTGTTTTTATCTATTTTTTGATCTACCGTATTGATTATTTTGTAGTTATTTATTTTTCCTTTTTTCTCCATTTTATTCATTTAATTTCAATTTTTACCCGTATTCTTTTATTTACTTTTCTGGGGTAATAAAGGTTAGCCACTTGGGTTTCAAAATGGGGGCACTTCTAGCCCATGCCCCCTCTCAATCTGACAGTAATTGTGACTTTATGATAGCCAAGTTGGAAGTGTAAATGTCATAGGAAGCTTATCCCAAAAGATAGCCATCTATAGCTTCTCTGAATGAAGCCTTCAGTCAAACAGCAGTCATCTATTGAGCTGCTTGGGTCAATCAATATTGAGCCACAACTTCCTAGTAAATCAAATAATGATATGTATATATATCATATCCTTTTAAAAAATAAGCAAATTTAGCCAAAAGATATCATTGCTTCAATCTTTCTCTTTAGTTTAAAATTTCATACTGTATACTAGAGCTTCATGATTTGCTTATCTCTATTTTTTATAATATTTTGCTAACCAAATCTAAAATCTTCCCGGCTAACACAGATTTTCTGCTTTAGCTTTTAGATATTCCTATAGAAAAATAGAAAAATATTAAATGTATATTAGGGTAAATTGTATGACATATCAAAGAAAATGTATCTTTTCAACCTGTGCTTTCTCTTGGCAGACTTCTATCCTTTAATGCCATATATCATGACAAAGTTGTCTAGTCCATGCCAGTCATTTCAATGTTGAGCCTATATATATATACATCAGGTTATAATCTAGCGAAACCACACTCTCTACACTGAAAACTGTATCTTTCTGCACTCTTTCACTGGTTGAGTTTCTTCATTATTATGACTTCATCAGCTCATAAAGAAGTAAGTACCGGTGTCATCTTTTCATTCCTACTTTGGGTTAGTTATATACAGTGCGTCCCAGAAAAAACGAAACCGAGAAGTATCGATGTTTTATCATAACTTAATCACAACTATAATTAATGAATGATACATATTTGGAAAGCTTAGAGTCTCCTCTTTCAGTTGATGCTACTCAGATGATGCATATTTCACGCATGAGTGATTAAAAGCAATTTGAAGGAAGGAAACCAAAAAGACATTTGGCGGGCGGTATCTGAATTTCGAAGAAAACTTCACATTTCTAGAAAGTTGAGTTTCTGCCCTTTCATATGACACCTCAATCAGGAAAAATGAGCGAGGAATAACAAAGTTCTGTTTGTTTAAAGTAGCCCTTACATTTTCATAATTTTAACAAACGAATTCGTTTTCACTGGGTGCCTGCCGTAGCAAAAAGCAGATTTGACAAAAGACTTAACTCCGTTTCGTTGACAATCAGCCATGCATGAAGACTCTCGTCTACGGCTGATTGTCAACGAAACAGAGTTAAGTCTTTTGTTAATTTTGTTTATTGATACGGCAGGCAGCCAGTGAAACAAATTTGTTTAATAGAATTATGGAAATGCAAGCACTACTTTAAACAAACAGAACTTTGTCATTCCTCGCTCATTTTTCCTGATTGAGGTGTCGTATGAAAGGGCAGAAACTCAACTTTCTTGAAATGTGAAGTTTTCTTCGAAATTCAGATACCGCCTGTCAAATGTCTTTTTGGTTTCCTTCCTTCAAATTGCTTTTAATCACTCATGCGTGAAATATGCATCATCTGAGTAGCATCACATGAAAGAGGAGACTCTTAGCTTTCCAAATATGTATCATTCATTAATTATAGTTGTGATTAAGTTATGATAGAACATCAATACTTCTCGGTTTCGTTTTTTCTGGGACGCACTGTATAGTCACTGATACTGTGTCATACCTACAAATCTGCATGCTGTGTTACATTTACCTCAAACTATAACCTTTGTTGGAAGTCATAAGTCTTGCTTGTAGGATCAAAGTGATCTCTTCTTTATCTGTATAGTTTGCGATTGGTAGAATGTTATTTTGTTTTGTACAATATGCTATATATACTCTAAATGTATTAATATTACACACATGGGCCATATTGAAGTAGTGTATTCAATTATGAGGCTGCTTGGGAAGTACACATAATTATATCTCTTAAATTTGTAACTTTTACCTGTATATCTTTTATAGCAATGTGAAAATGTAGATGTTCTTCTGTCATCTATTTATATTCATTTCTATCTATATTTACAGAGTCATACCTAAATATTCATATACATGTATATCCTGCTTGTGAGGTCTATACCCTGGTAATTTATGGGAATTAATATCTGGACTTTGCTAATGAATATTAAGACTTATATCAGCTAGCAAGGTCACATTGAATATCTGCTGTAAATAAGTTCATAAAAATCTAATATTGTTATATACATTCACATTTAAAAGGGTTCATGCAATACTTCCTAACTCCTATTTAGTCTCCCAGGTTATATTACGATATGAATGAAAATTATTTAATTGAATCTGGGATAATTGGGCATATATAACTTTTGAACAGGATAAATGTAATAATATAATAATAATAATAATAATAATAAGAGTAATAGTAATAATAATAATAATAGTAGTAGTAGTAGTAGTAGTAGTAGTAGTAGTAGTAAATAATAATAATACTACTACTAATAATAATACTACTACTACTAATAATAATAATAATATAATAATGTATAAGCAAAGTTCAAACAATCATTGTCCATGTCATGTAAATGCAATATGTTTTCCCTACTCTGGTTTTTTCCCTATATTGGTAGCTGAAGCCACTAGTAGACCTATAGTGGTTTAACACCAGAAATTAGTAGTCCAATCAAGGAGTTATATATATACAATATTTTCTAACAGATATATATATAGAGAGAGAGAGAGAAAGAGAGAACAAACAATTTAATGTTGATAATCCTCCGTCACAGCTATATACAAATAATTATTAAAAGAATTAAAATAAAAATCATTGAGAGTTGATTGTGAAGAAGAGAACTCTCAAGGATTTTTATTTCAATTGTTTTAATTATTATATATCTGTTATAAAATAGTTAAACTTGATGGTGCATCTTTCAAAATGTACTTTTTGTCTGCAACCTTTCACAGAGCTTGACACTGGCTGCGAAGTTGCAGGAGCTGCCCAGGATAGATGAGTTGCATGCCACCATTGTAGGCAACAAGCTTGCGGAGCAACTAGGAACAACGAAGGACTTTGTAGACTATCCCTGCATGTACAAATGTGAGATCTGTCGAAATACGGTTGTAAGATGATGATCAATACATCAAGAAATTTCACCTAATTTCAAGCCCTTTTTTCTTCGGAAGCATATTATTATACTACATGCATGCTTTCATCTTTTCGAAAGTGATCGATGTCGACCCCTTGGAAGAAACGTGTGTTAAAGGTCATCATATGTCAAGAAAGTCCACCTGTCTACGGTGCCCAGTTTACCTGTTTCCCTTTCGTAGCTGTATTGTATGTAAATCTATAACACAATTGACTACCACTTGAAGGCGGTGTATAAGAATACTTGAACCTATCATCCAAAAACATATATCTTACTGTGTAGTGTCCAGTGGGTGAGAGGTAATTAAAAAGTTCTATAATCATGATAATTGGTTTCTTGATGATCAATGATCAAACAATTGCTGTCAAAAAGAATTTCAGATCTTGCATGAGAGGAAGTTTGAAGGAGGTGCAGATGGCAAAATGGTCCCTATAATATAAGGATTGATTTCATGCAGGAATTAAGTTATCTTCAAATATTGAAGACTTAATTGTTTGATGATGGATGGTGAAGTATTACAATAGGTGAAGGGGAGAAAAGCTTGCATATAGAGAAAGGAGAGATAGAGATGGGTTTAAAATGTTAATCAAACTTAGGCATGATAAAAGATATGAATTTAAGTTGCTTCTACTGATTACAACATGCCTCGATCAACCAATCAATCCTTATTGGATAATGATGCAGGTAAAGGATGTAGGATTTCAAGATGAAGAGCATGATGAAGAAAAAGAATAGGATGAAGACTCAGACAGAGTTGATGAATGAATACTAGTTTGAATAATATTTCTAAGTATTTATTTTTGCAACCGAAAGGTTGGATTTCAAACTCAATTAAAAATACATAGAGATACATTCATACATAACAATGGTATAAATAATGTACACAATGTGATTGTAGTGTCTACATAATTATAAATGAATAACCATGTTGTGGCTTTACAATCAAATGATTACATAATGAATGAATGAACTGGGAAAGATGGAGGAATCACGAAAAGCGCCAAGATTTTGTCTTCTGTTTAATTTTTGTGTTTGTTTTGGATTTATGTTTTTACATTTTGCTTAAAACTCAAATCATATCTTCTTGAGGCTGGTATTGTAGAGTACATGTAAATTGTCTTTATTTGATACTGTCAAAGCAACTTTTTAAGTACATCTGTATTGCGGAAAGACCATGTATAATGTTTGTAAAATAGTGAATGAAGATTATAACATCAAGGGCCATAACATACATGATTGTATAATTGAGGGTCATTTTTAATTGTACCCCCCCAAAAATGTGAATTCTTTGTAATTAAATCAACATTTGTTATGGTCACATTTCTGATATTTTCACATATTATACTTAAGAGAATATTATTTCTGCATTGTAAGTGCCATGCCAAGTGAGTGCAACAAAGTATCTACCTCCCAGAAAAAACAGATCTTACAAATTCTTTAAAATCATCACATATTTTAGCTTCTTTTTGTAGACATAAGAAATGTGAGTATAATCAGCTAGTGTGGTAAGCAAAGATTGTATTTAATTGTTTTGCCTAAAAACAATATAGGTGTCAGAGTGTATTGTGTTTTTATGTGACCTAGAACTCTGTAAACACAATAGTAAAAGTTCATTAAAAATACAATTAATAGTCAATCTTTGGCAGCCATGCAATTCAAAGTGCTTATATAAGTATTCCTTTGTGTGAAGTTACGAATTTCTTGGCTGAAGAAATAAAATGAAGACATTTTGGAAACAATTCCAGATTAATAAACCAATGAATGGATGGAATTTCAAGTGGATATGGCACTTAACAATAATTTATTATTATTATCATTGTTAATTCAATTTGTTTAAATTGATTAAAAAAGAATGTTTCAGGCATTGGCTGCCTGAATGCACAGGGCCGTTTGAGAGAGAAATGAAAGAACAGTATTAAAAGAATTACTTTTTTTTTAAACATCACTTTATTGTTCAGAACTTGCACAACAAAGGAGAACAATAGCCCAGGACAATTCCATTTTACTGGAAAATGCAGGGCATTAAAAGTACATACATGTAAAAATACAGTGAATAATGTTATGTAACATCAACAAAAAATTAACTTATTTTACAACATAGTGAAAGCTGAGGAGTTATGGATATTCCTAGCTAAAGATGAAATAAGAGGAGCTAAATATTGAAATTTCATTTGATATATCAACTTAATAAATACGAAGCATACATAATGAGTATTATAAGAGTTTGATTTGAGTTAATGTTTAATACAAGAGGATTCTATCAGTGCCAGGCAATGAAAAGAGGTGAGCAGTAGAAAGAAAATATAAGACTGGTTACAAGGTGTATTAACCAATTTGTGTGTGTGAGTAATGTAATGCGAAGGGGAATTTTGGTTTCCCATTTATTGGCATTCTTTGAGTAGTAGATGACAAACGAAGAAACAATAGATAGTTTGGATAGAGTCTGTCGAACTTGTTTCAAATTGACAGGTTTTCCAATTTCTTTCAACAGCTGCTTCAGCCTCGTCACATTGTCTGGCGAAATATGACCTCTAGAGCCGATTTCCAAAGGAAGATACACCACAGAATATCCATTAGCCTGTATATCGGCAACTAACGGGGCATACTTGTTCGATTTATATTCATGTGCCTTAACTACATTCATTTCAAAGGGAACTGACAATTCAATTATGAGGATTTTCTTTAAGTTCTTCCAAAAAACACAAATGTCTGGGATGAGGTTGGTTTGGGTACACTCTAGTGGAATTGTGGAGATGCCTTCTTTTGTCCATCGCTCTACTTTCAGGTCTGTGTACATAATAGTGTCGCGAAGAGAGGCGATGCCTTCTTGAATAATTTCGGCAAGATACAAAAGTATGTTGTCATGGCGCCAAGTATAGCGTCCCTCGTCAAGTGACACAGGGCATGCGTTCAATACATGGTGTACTGTTTCTCTATTTTCACATTTTTTACAGTTTGCTGATGCCCTTTTACCCCATCTAGTAAGGTTTGCATTCGTATTGAGTGTATCTGAAAGCGAATTCATGAGAAATTTTGCAACTTTGTTGGGTAGGTTGTATATCAGGCTTTTCCATTCTACTGATTTTGATTCCAAGTTTGCAAGTTCGAAAAACTTGCCTTGGACTGAAAGTGACTGGATATGATTCAGCCAGTCCTGTGACCTTTTTTTGTACTAGAGAGTCTTTAACCTGTTTCTTCAATTTTGGAAGAGTGGCATTAGGGTCTTGAAGCGATTGAAAAACATTATGACTATTCACCACTGTTGACTTTTTTCTGGTCCACTGAGATTCTCTTTGAAGGGCAACATCTAAGCAATGATTAACCTTAGCATCACCAGTTGCTCTTATTCTTGTGTAGTTTATTGTGTGAGCTTCATAGTATAGATCAGAAATGTTGAGTATGTTAAGACATTCTGGCATATGAAGGAAGGCCAACGTGGCCGGTCTGGCAAGGCCAGACCATTTTTTCAAGTATCTATTGCATAAAGCATCTATTAGTTTTAGATGAGTATCAGTGAGCTCATTGACTGTGAGGTGGAATCTCAGTGATGGCAGAAAATAGTCAGCAAATACTTTCAGTTTGAATTCATAACGTACCAGAGCTTTATCAATATTAGTAAAACCGACTTCAATCATTGATTTTACATACTGATATTTATCATCTGATGAGTTGTCATACGATACAAGTGAACCTAGAAATTTGAACTCTTCCGTTTTGAGGGTTTCAAGTTCGATATTATGTAAGTGAAATTTCAAGTCAGTTGGTGGACCTCCAGATATTGAAAGGGTTCTACACTTTCTCTGTTTCAATTTTAAGCCAAGCGATGAAGTTCGACTAGAGATTGTATTCATGAGTCGTTGATGGGTTCTCTTATTACCTGTTATTAAACAAAAATCATCTGCAAATGGTGCAGTGATGAGCTTTTTGCCATCTAGCTCGTATCCAAATCGGCTGTTTTCCGACAGAACTTCAATTATTGGATTGAAGCAAAGGAGAAAAATTATCGGCGATAACGGATCCCCTTGGAATATGCCCTTTTTAAAACGAAACTGTTGTGAGTTCCATTCTTTAGTCGAAACAAAACCATTAAGGGAATCCATCTACATTTGTCATTCTTAAGTTAATTACAATTACATATAAGGCGGTGTCACACAGAAAAATCCCTTAAAAAATCCCTTGAAAGAATTTTCTTGCTTTGTTAGAGAATTTTTGAAGGGATAATTGATGACAGACAGCAATTAAGAGGATAAATAAAATCCGGATTTTGGGCCTGTGTGACACCGCCTACAGTGTAATTCTTTCAGTATATTTAGAAGGATATTTTCCAATAATTATGTAAAGTGAAAATTTATATAATCATATCTATATACCTGAATATTATGATATACTGTATCCTTTTTAAGTAACGAATGAATATAACTGTCAATACTGTGCATGGCTATGCAAAATTCTATGCTCAGAGTTCTAAATCTGTATTGGGTTTTATAAACCCTTGTATTGTATTTTATTAGTGCAAGAGTAACGTGTGCCAACCTCTGATATATATATTTTTAATAAACGGAGGAAATTTTATATTTGACTGGTCATTCTTTTTCTATAAACCATTAGACTATGCATGGAATAGCAAGGTATTAAAAATAAAGATGGTGGCCATCGATCACAATAATATAATGAGAGTAATAATGAGGAGGAGGATAATAATTATGATGATGATAAAGATGATGATGGTGAAGATGATGATGATGGTGAAGATGATGATGATGATGATGATGATGAAGATGATGGTGATGGTGAAGATGATGATGATGATGATGATGGTGATGGTGAAGATGATGATGGTGAAGATGATGATGATGGTGAAGATGATGATGATGGTGATGATGATGATGATGATGATGGTGATGATGATGGTGAAGATGATGATGATGATGATGATGATGGTGAAGATGATGATGATGGTGAAGATGATGATGGTGAAGATGATGATGATGATGATGATGGTGAAGATGATGATGATGATGATGATGGTGAAGATGATGGTGAAGATGATGATGATGGTGAAGATGATGATGGTGATGATGATGATGGTGATGATGATGATGATGATGGTGAAGATGATGATGGTGAAGATGATGATGATGATGATGATGGTGAAGATGATGATGATGATGATGATGATGATGATGATAACCGAGTATTTTTGTTACAGATTTTCTACCTTTTATATATTCTTCTTTTTAAAGGACTTGAAAAATATAAAAAATAATCAGATTTATCATCAAAATTAGATGGTAACCATCACAATAATAATGAGAATAAATAATGAGGAGGATAATAATGATGGTGAAGATGATAATAATGACCGACAATTTTTTGTTATGGATGCAGGCATAACATTTTCTACATTTTATGTACCGGGTCTACTTTTTTAAAGGAAAAAAAAAAAAATCATCAGATTTTTCAATTTTCCAACAATTAACATTAACAATTAACATTTGCAGACAGAAATTTGTATGCAGGAAGGGAAACCAAGGTCAGCACACCCTTAAACAACTCTCCTGTATTAATGGATTAATTTGGATCTAATTTGTTATTCTGATAACAAGCTATTATCAAAATGTACATACATACAATATAAACAAAAACAAAAAAGGTTATAACAACTAGATGTTTGTCCATTTAATGTCTGATTTATTTATTTCACATTTAGCTAAGACATTTACATTTAGTACTGCATACACACTTTTTGAAAAAAGCATAGAGGGCCAACACAGAGTCAAGAATTTGAACAACCTTGGTATGTTACATCTACATATATTTATTTCAAAAATGATATTCATTTACAAATTATGGTAAGATACATTAACATCTTTAACATAAGTTTAGCAATACTGTATTATCTCACCGAGTATATATTGTTAGACCAATATATATCTTGAGTTAATGCTACAATATACATGTAGATTTTAAAGCAAATGTTTTATGTATCAGGCCTGATAAAAACCCGATTTAAATCGGTTTCCCGATTTTTTTATTTCCCCGATTTTTTCCCGATTTTTTTCCCTTCCCGATTTAAAAAAAAAATTAAAAAATCCAGATTTTTTTTTTTTTTTTTTTACCAATTTTTTTATCTTCCCTATTTTATCCTTATTTTCCCGATTTCCCTCGTCTTCCCTATTTTGCCCAATTTTGCCCTATTTTTCCCAATTTTCTTACTCGAAAGGGGGGAATGTTGTTAGATGCCATTTTTTCCCCGCGAATCCTCTTTTCTTTTTTTTACTCAAGGGGGGGCGTGGTTGAGCTAGGGAAAACCAAAAACCTATTTTTTTTTTAGTGCTCACTATCACCCCTGATGTATACTAGTATTCAAAATGCGATAATTAAGACTCCATAAACCAAAATACAAACTAACCTACACCTATATAATCTTGGTTTTAAACTTGAAACCAAACCAGGGTCCTGTCTTATAAAGAGTCAATATTAATCAATACTTATTTGCGATCGATATCAATCGCAACTATATATATGTACATATAAGAGATAGGGGACTGAAACTTACGATTGATAAGAGGACTTTCTTTTGATTTGGATCAATCACAAGTCTTTCTAATACGGGTCCTGGCCTATTAAACTAACTCTAGACTGTTTTTATGAAATATGACTCATATTATGAGACCCCCCTAATCTAGCCACTGCACGGCATTCCCTTCCCTAGCTACGGGTACTGATGAAGAAAGAACAATTTAAGGGGAAAAAAGAGTGTTGATCTTGGTTCTGTAGGCTTTCCAAGCTGCTAGCTTATATCACTACATTGCCCATATCTAATACCTATACTAATATGAAATGAATACAGAAATAATAAGCATTCATCTTCCTTTTATTCAGTATTTGTGATGAAATTCGATTACAATATGTACATCTATACCAGGCCTTCTCAACTAGTTTATTAGAAGTGCCAAACTAAAAGAAGTTGAAGTTGAAGTGCCACCCTGTATGGTTGACTTTGCTGCGAGGGAGCGTAGCGACTGAGCCGAAAATGGGTGGGGTCCAAGGGCGAAGCCCCCTGAAGCTGGTGGATTTAGGGCTTTCTAAAGGCCCAAATGGGGCATTTTTAGCACCATTTCATTCCACAATATAATCAATCATAATTTCATATTGATGTGAAAAAATTAGTACAATTCCTAGATACAATTACACTGGAGGTATATTGATATGTAGTTTTTTTGTGTGTGCAATAAACACGGGAAATTTCAAAATAAAGTGAAAATCAAACAAACAAACACAAGGTGTTTCCAGAGATTGGCAATGTTAAAATTGGTATCCCATCGTAAGCTAATTGTTGTTCAGACCTTACGTTTGGATTTGTTTAAAATGATAAAAAAACGATAAATTCCCCTTTCTTCATGTTTGTTAAGCAGGCATTTTGGGTTCAAATTCGACTGCAACTTCTTGATTTAGCTGAGTATTTAATTTTTAAATATATATTGTTTTTCTTTCTGTTTTTTGTTTTGTTGTTGCAACAGTCTTGCGCCACTCCGACTGACCGCAAGCGCCACAAGTGGCGCGCGCGCCGCCAGTTGAGAAGGCCTGATCTATACATATACATTTAAATGGAAATCATTCAACATTTTCAACGTATTTAAATTACGATACACACCACATAATTACGAGGAATAAATCTTTCTTCCTAATATGATTGATACATGTATGTATCTGACAAATTTCATGTTCTCTACTAAATTATGTATAATATTATACTATCAAATAAAGAGAAAAATCTCACATTCTTCTTTTACATCGAAAGCCCCGTTGGGGTCACTCAATGTGACTTCCGGACTGCATGACCGTTACCAAAATCGCGGAAAAGGGGGTCAATTTCAAGCAATGTCCGCGGACAAAATATTCCTCGAAATAAAGAAAATAGGGGTGCACAGGTGTCCTCGAAATTGATAAATAGGGGTCAGGAACTTGAAGGGAAAAGAGAAAACTGGGAAGGGAAAAGAGAAAACCGGGTAGAAAAATTCTCCGAGCCGAGTCTTGTCCTTGAAATATGGTGAAATATGGTAAAATAGGGGTAAATTTGCGAAAGTGTCCTTACAATCTTATAAATAGGGGTATTCCAATGTACGATTTTGTCCTTGTTTTGACGTAAAAAAGGGGGTTAAATTTTACAAAATGTCCTTGAAATTGACTGCAAAAGGGGGTTATATATTTTGTGGTAACGGTCATACGTGTCACTCTCTGCAGGGGAGTGACCCCACCGGGTCGACAGCACAGATGACAACAAAACATGTACAACAAAGTGAAGAAAAATCTTTCAGAATTCATGATAAAATCAATGAACACACTAGTTTTACATGTACAATTTCAAACTTCACAACTGTAAACTTCTATCACTATATACATGATGTTTGTTGATATTTAACAAGTGATGCATGAAATACATATGATATGTGTACTGTATCAAGCCTTTTACACCAAAATGAAGATTATTCCTACAGCATATAGCATCACCCTCAAAAATACAGACTTCAACATTTATATATTTCTTCTGTTTAATATACATGAGGATTTATTTAGCTCAAACTTTGGAGGAAGCTAGAAATAGAAATATAAGCAATGAATGTAAACATACAAATTATGCATGTGTACATATCTCAATAAAATACCGGTTACGTTAATATTTTAACTAGTGTCAGAAATCTATTGACTTGACTACTGAATTTTCTTATTCCAATAGGTTTAATACATGAAACCACTCGGTTCCAGTTAAGACTACATGTATTTGTATTGATATTTAAATTTGTATTTGTATTGATCCATTCATTTTTTTCTTGTCTAGTCATAATACTACATACTAATTCCCCAATATCTGAAATTTAATTTGATATAATCTTTCTGTTATATGAATATGAAGCTTGCTTCTATAGCTACGTGTAGCTTGACAATATTAAAAAAAATACATGTTTTTTAAAAATGTGGAAAAAGTCTTTGATATATGTTGTTCTTCTTTTTTTAACCTTTATCAAGCCAAAATTTACAGCACATGGTGAGCTGGATACAGACAAAAGAATTGACTGCTTCATGTATGTGTTTTCGTTCTATTGAAGGTAACCGTGACACAGTGTTAAGAAATAATATAGTAAATAATATAAGGCAGATTTGTACAAATGTGTACCAATCAGTGCACAAGGCTTGTTTTTAATACCAATAAATCATTTTTTAATTGAATTTCATTTGAGGTGGGACATTTACAAAAGTTAATCACTTTCCTCTGTTTAGAGACCCTAACTGCTCGTTTGAAAAGTAGATTTCTTTGGATTCAGTTTTCATTAGCAATATCAGTAAATGAAATAGGTAATTATATTAATAACAAGACTCCAATTATTTGTTTTAGTTCTCCCCAAATAAATTTCATGTAAGATTGTCATTATTTATATGGCAATAACAAAAAGATCATAGATATACTCCACAAGTACAAGCATCTAGCTAGCTTAACTTAATTCATAAGCTTTTGAAAGCAACCGTTACAATATCCACGACTATGTGAGTTACCATAGTTTTGACAGGTCTCCATACGGCATTTAGCTGCTGTAATGGGGATAAGATCGTCATCTCTCATGACCGGCTTCTCTCTCTTTGATGATGTGCCGGGGGGCGGTGCGGACCGCTCCCTCACCCCAGAGGATGACCGACTCTTTCTCTTGTCCTCTCTGGACTTGTAGGCGGGGTAGCACTGGTTGCAGTAGCCATCCATGATCTGCACATTCGCCTGTTGGAGGCAGTCTCTGCGGCTACACTTCTGGTAGTTCGGTGGGCGTGAAGCCGCTCTGGAGGCGGTGCTGGAGCTGGAGATGACAGCGGACTGGGACCGTGTTTGTGGTGGCGGGAGGGTGCGACTGTGAGAGGACTTCTTCAATGGAGCAGAACTGCTACTGGATGTCTGGTGGATTTGAGAGACGATGTCCCGATCGAAGCACGATGCACAGAGATTGCCGTAGCTTGGGTTCCCGTAACTGCCGGACCGGCATCCTGGAGGAAGGACAGATAGATTAATACTTGTAAACAAAAGCTCAAATTAGAGTTGGTCAGATTAAACACCACAAATCCTGCAGGCAACCAAAAGGTCATGCCTCTGTTGTCCCCATAGCAAAAAAAGATAAAAGTATATCATTGCTACTTTACTTCATGTTTACTTGTAATTTACTGTAAACATGACATTATAGTCTTTTAGACTTTTGATCTTTCTTTTTTCTTTAAACAATGAAATCAAAATTGAATTGAAATCAAATATATTTGCGAGGCAACAAATATATACATGTATCATTGGTCCCTGTGCTCTTGTCTCTCTTAATTCTACAAGCATACAGCCAGCTTTTCACAAACATTAAGCAGAGACTTGTCCCAAGTCCCAACATACTCTTACTGAATAAAAAAAGACAATGTACACATAGTCTATTAGAAAGCCACCCCAGAACTCAAGTTACCTTTGAATTTATGAGAAAGATAAAGTTGACATAAAACTCACCTCCTTTGGCCTGACACTTGACCCTTTTGACATGGTCATACTGGAACTGACCCTTGATCCCAGAAGAGAGTTTTTCATGGATGTCAAGATCTGTTGAGGATAAACAAAATACTGGTAATAGTCACATCTTAAAAATTACCCAGTCAGAACGAAAATGCTTCCAATTTGATTGTTAAAAAACAAGTGGGAGGGCCTAATAAAGTCAATATTATCACAAACCACTTCATAAATTATATTAATAACAATGATACTAATAATACTACTAATAAAAATGATAATAATAATACCCCCCAAAAAATTATTATAAGTAATTTCGACATATATGATATATTTCCAATGTCTCCCGAGAAGGCTATTGGTGGTAAGATTCTTTTGTACAAGTGGGTAGAGTATTACTCCATTGGTTGTTTTGGGGTTGAAATGGGGATATGACAGAGGGATGTGTTTAGACACCTGTCTGTCTTCATAAAACTCTGATAATGAATCAATGACTTAACAGATTTCCATCTTTTGACCAGAAGTTAAAATGAACGTGATAGGTACATGAAAACTTACTTCTGACTGTTTCAGTAGGTGGATCATTTGGATCTATCTCAGTTTCGAAGGCGATCGGAGACATTTCATCATCCTCTGGAGCTCGACGGACAGCAGGAGTCTCAGTAGTGGCGCCCTCTCCACGGACAGACTTAATAGCAGCCTCCACTTGATTGACCTTATCAACAAAGTCCAGACACCTTCTGCAGGCAACAAAAGATGGAGGAACTGCAGGATTGTTACATCCTGGATGTGCACAGAACTGCGTGCTTGATGCCCTTGCCATCTGGCTTGGTTCAGTGGCTTGCTGCACCTCCCTGAGGTTGGTAATCCCAGGAGAGCGATGTCCAGGCCTAGAGGCATAGATGCTCTGCGGGGGAGCCGAGGGCTGGGCTCTCCCACCTACAGATGGCATGCCAGCTCTGGTGACGGCTCCCGGTGGTGTACTAGTGCTGGTTGTCGGACTGTACCTCCTGGAACTCTCTTGGTAGTGAGCACGACAGAGGTCACCAGAGCCCAGCTGGAGACGAACGCCGTTGCAGCCGGGAATGGCACACATGTTCTTCTGCACCGTGAACTGCAGTATTGGTCTGAAGGTGCTCACTTCTTGACCCTTGGCATGTTTAGGTGAACTTGACCCCCTGCTGAAATCATGAGGACTTGACCTGCCCGTTATGGATTTCTTGTAGCATGCGGAACAAAATCCGTTCTGGCTGGGGAGAGCATACATTTCACACTTAGCAGTACGGCATGGATGAGACGCTTTCTCCCACAGCTGCTTCTGCCTCTCTTGGCTGAATCCCCTTGAAAATTCTGGAATGTTTGCATCTGGAATCGGTGAAGGCTTCTCGCCCATGGTCTTCAAAGATAAGCCAGCTGCCTTAACAATTTCTGCCTGTCTGTTGAAGCAACCACTACACAAGTCTGATTTCTCTGGATGACCAGTCAATGCACATTCTGGCATCAAACATTTCTTTTTTCCTACAGTCACGGCGATCTCTCGAGGGGGAGAAGAATCAAGGAATCCGAAAGGTTCTGCTCCTCCAGGGCTCTGTTTTACAGCTCCTGCCTTTTCTTGAAAGCACTTGCTGCACAACCCACCATAGTTAGGATTGCCTGTAAATTCACAGCCTGGACTGATACACTGCTTGCTTCCCACTCTGAATTCATTGACAACATTGGTGTCCAATGTACTACCACTAGTCTTGTATTCATCCACTTCCATTCCATTGCCATCCTGTACAGTGGCTGCATCAAAGTGAACTGGACCTCTTGCACTCAGTCCAGAGAATTTGGGACTTGTGCTCAAGTCTTGTAGGTTTGTTGGGCGGGCAGCAACAAGAATGTCGTCATTCATGAATGTGTTCTGGTCATAGCATACCTGGCAAAATCCATCATATCCTCGATCTCCAGCATTGAGACAGGAGTCCATTCTGCATCTCTTGAAGGCCTCTTTGCCTGCAGAAGACCTAGCCTTGTAACACCTCTCACAGTACTCGTCACTCTCCAAAGCTGTCACGTAGTGACACCCTGGGGTCTTACAGGCAAGGGATGTGCTTCCAAAGTAGCCCATATGCTCTAAATTCATTGACGGTACCTTTACACCACTGGACTGTAGCGCGGTACTTGATATACAGACACTATCTTCAGTGGTGACCTTAAAGACATCATTCCCGGAAATTGATCCTTCGGTCTGAACAGCAGATGGATCCTCTGTGGAAACACGTCGGGGTTGTCCTGGTTGCTTTGGGTCACTCACTATGGCCATTTTCTCGTTCAACTGCTGCGTGCTCGTGGCCGACATCACCCCGGCTGCTTTCAGAGCTTCAGCATTCTCAGGATTGTGCTGCTCCTCTGTATACATCCTGTACCTCATCTCAGCAAGATTCAAGTAGGACTGAAAGACATCCAACTCCTCCTTTGGGTAATCTGTGGCCAGTCTGGCACACAAGACGGGTCTGTCTCTAAACCGGAAAGTCTCGCACGTCAGGTACCGCTCAAGAAGCTGGTTTACCCTTCCTTCTTCCCCCTCTTCCAAGAAATGGATTGGAAACCTTTCGAATTCATGGTCAACCAGAGGCACACAGTACAAGTCTTTCACCTCTTTATCGGTGGGAGGACCGGTGCAGAGCAGGGGGGAGAAATGCTGGTGATGGTATCCCAGCAAGATCGGATGGCGAAAGCAGTCTTTGGGATCCCATCCAAGAGGCAAGTAGATACCACTGAAGTTCAAGGGTTGGAGAGATTTGCCAGCTGCATCGCGCCACATGTTCTCGGCCAGGACGATGATCGGACGTCGCAGGATGTTGGCCATGACAAAGATGTGGAATTCCTCAAGACACTCGTAGGGCAGGCCCATCGTCTGATCAAGCCGGCGTTCAGGACTGGAGATATCCACCACGATCTGCCACTCAGCTGACCATTCCTATAGGAAAGAAAAGAATAAATGGATACATTTATCTTGTTTACAGATAATCGTACCATTTTATTTTAAAGATTCAATATGAACAGGTGGCAGATACTTATTTTCAATACACTAGCACTTGCCTTTACCTATGAAAGTACATATACATGTAGTTACATATATACACAACTGGCTGAAGACAGAAGACACATAAATCAAGCTCTGAATATTCATTAAGTTAAGATTGTTTCGACTTCTGAAGCATTAACAAAAGAGTAATGCATGTCGGTGAACAAACTTTAAAGGAATCCTACCTGAAGTTCATCAAGAACATAAGCAATACCAATTTTAAATAACACACCAAAAGTATTTCAAGGAATGACTACTTTTTTTTTTGCTTGTAATAAAACATACCTTAGTATTGTATCGAAAACCTTGACCAGGAATGTGCGTGGTATCAAACTGGTTCCTTTCCCGCCTCCATCGATGTTCGTTCGCCCCTGCATACTCTCCTTTCATCACACTGTAGAGCACCTTCCGTAGCCAGAGGTCAGTGTCCTCAACGCCCCACAGCGCAAGGGATATGGCATGCAGGAGACAGTTTCCATCACCTACAATGAACAACATTGATGTAGTTGACGAAGATGATGACGATGATTAAAGCCCCACTACACTACTTATAGCTACTTGTGCCCTCTATATAGCAAACAATGCCAAATCGGTGACCATTGGTCCCTCATGATCCCCTTTTTCTTACGTTAATTGAGAGCTGATTTGATGATATAACTACCTGTCAGTGACCAACTGACCATGCACTGCATGCAGGGAGGTCTAATCCCTCCTGGCCAAACTAGTGCAGTGGAGCTGCTTGGTGCCTTACATTTTATTTTACATTCCAAGGTATAAAGCTACTAAAAGCTGGAGGGCAATAATTTACATGCCAAGTGAGTTTTTAGACAAACAAAAAACAATTGAAAACCTCACTTGAAAGCAGGAAATAAAAAAAAACAGATAAAGGAAAGTTTTATGAACTCGGCCAAAGAATAAGAAAGTTACGAATTTTGAACATTCAAGATTGATAATGATATGGGGATTCTCCTATTGGCGATTAAATCATGATAAGTGAAGAGCTCTCTAATTCCTCTGTTTAAAAAGATAATCAAGATGAAACTGTCATAATTATGGACCACTCGTGAAAGTTCTGGGACCCGTTTCACAAAGCCTTTTTTCAATGACAAATGACAAAAATCAGTGACAAATCTACTGATAACCAATCAGAAGCAAGGATTTCAGTAGCTTATAACAACAACTGCCATTTGTCACCAATGACAAGTTTGGTGAAACACCCCCTGGTTATGAAGTCACTGATTCAACAAACCTGTGGCATTGAGCGAGTAAAGCTTGGTGAACCCTGGACACCAGTTCAGGACCTTCTTATCCTCCAAGAACTTGCCCATGTGAAGATCACAGAGCTCCTGCCTCAAATACTTGGCAAAGTCCGAGGGGTAGAGCTGCCAGTAGTCGGGCAAGATTGCAGTTGCGTTTTGCATCTCCTGAGAGGAAGAAATGTATGGCATAGTCAGAGAACACATACATGCAAAACTGGGAGTCAGGAAAAAAAAACTTGGACTCCGGCGAATTTGACTCCGAAATGCAGAAACGAGCCCCTGTAAGTCATAAATGAGCCCCCTAAAATGTGCATAGAGTTCATTGCAAAACAAATTAAAGAGTGTTATAATTTTCATGCAAGCAAGCCTGAAAAGTGGCCCAAGAAACTTTTTTTTCCCTGCTGGGAGTCGATAACAATAGCAAACAAGTTTGTAGCAATTAATGTGTTGCAATGATGGTACTGTTGAACAATGGATCATAAAAGGCTCAATAATATAGCAGTCTGCTAATGACCAACTGGATCGAAGAGCTGGTATCAGTCTACATGTATATTTTTCTTCAATGCAATTTTGAAGATTTTACTTTTCTAATGATTATTTAAAGATCCAAATTGTTAGAGTTATTGGGCAAATCAACAGTAATTGGTCATTTGGTGTCCCATGTTACAAGCACTACTAGTACGTTAAACTTAAAACATATCAAAATTTCATCTGCAACTTCTTAAACTATAAAAATGTTACTTTTCATTCAGAATGTCTTAGTTTTATTACTGTTATCGATACCCATGTAGAAGTAGGGGTGATAAATTGAGTATTATCATCCTATTATCCTACAAAAATGCAGTCAAATATCTCCATATTATACCCTTCACCTATATTTTAATTGTCATTAACTTGTTTATGCATGCCATTAAAGGCCATACACTCCATTGCTACTATGTTGCAGTCTTCTTCATTTCTCTTTCTCCATGCTCTCTATCCTCCTCTCCTCCATGCCTATCCCTTTCTTCCTTTCTTCTATTTATAATGTATATTATGTATTTGTGTATTCGGGCCTACCCAATACATGTACAAGCTATATGCTTACTGAGATTCGCATCTTCTTTCTTGTAATACAAGTTCTTAAATTATATTTCTGTTCCTACGTATAAATTGTATTGTTTGAACAGATGTCAAATATGTTGTCAAATTGAATGAAAGAAATTGAATATTAATATAAATTGACATCAAACGTATCGTGTTCCTATAGTGGTTTGATCCAAGCTCTAGTATGGCTTGCAAGTTAATACAGTCGTCAGATATTTATACAAAAATACTTTGGTAGGTAACCTACGACACAAAAGATTTGACTTGCCCTATTGGACCAGGGAGATCATCTCCCTGATTGGACTATGATTGTCTATCTCCATAAGTAGTTTAAGTACATAATGATACAGTATATTTCACTCACAAAAATTTCCAAAAGTCAAAACTATAATTTATACACAAATAATTATATCAACCAATTTAGAACCTATATTATGTCACTCTATGACACACAGATAGCAAAGACCCTATTCATAACAAATATAGGAAGAAAAGACAGGTTTATGAATTTCACATTCCTATTTTTTCTTCCTGGCAACTTCGGGAGGTGTAGCAGGGAAGCCAATTTTTTTGTATTCTTTATACTTGTATCCTTTGTGCCATTCTATTGTAACTTCTATTGTACGTTTGAAATGCCAAAGAAATAATAATAATGAAGATAGAAGAGGGAAACATTTAGTTTCATAACTTACTGCCAAGAACGCTGGTCTGTGCGGCCCTTGTGTCCTGTGGAGATTATTCCTCACTTTGTTCCATATCCGGTGGGTCTTGGTGGGGTCTGCATCCCCGACCTTCAGGGAGAGCCCCAGGGGAGAGCGCTTGTCACCGCCAGGAAGATGATCTTCAGGATAGGGTGGCATCTCGGAAAGTTTCAAAGAGTTCGCGACAGAAAAGCTGTTGTTGGGCTTTGTTGATGGTCAATGGTTATATTCTGCAATGAACAAGTAGGGCGACACCGATGCTGCATTTATATTGTACCTGTGTATGCAAAAAAAAAAATTAGGAAAGGGCTGAATAATGAGAAATAATGGAAGATGATATAAGCATAAAAAGAAATTCATGAAAATGTAAAGAGAAAGAAAGATGGAGGGGCGGGGGTTGATTGTTAGAAGATATACATGTATTAATGAAAATCGTGATTGATGTCACTAAATATTGATTTAATTTACTTTAAATTAAAACTAATAGGGGACAGACTGAAACAGGTGGAAGATTTTGTGTACCTGGGGGAAAATAGCTGAAAACGGCTCAAGTTCAAGTGACATCAAAAACCGTATCAAGAAAGCAGGGGCAGCTTGCCAAAGATTAAACAACATCTGGACATCGAAAAGCATTAGTAGCCACACAAAGATGCAACTGTACCAAACACTTAGCTCTCAATACTGCTTTATGGGGCAGAATCCTGGACAGTAAGAAAAGAAGATAGCAACAGCTAGGCTTCAAGTATTTGAAATGGCATGCCTCCGTTGCATAATGGGGGTGACAAGACTACTAGACAAGCTCCGAAACACACACATCAAAAAATCCCTCGACCTCAAACAAGATGTCATGGACAAAGTCTCGACTAAAAGACTCAAATATTTTGGTCAAGTCCTACGAATGAAACCCACAAGATACCCCAAAATTGCTGTTGAAGGAAACGTCACAGGAAATCGACCCAGAGGCCGTCCACCCAAACGATGGCTTGACTGCATCTTAGAGGACTGCAAAGCAACATACCAAGGCTGACAGGCATCAAGACTGGCTGCAGACAGAAAAACCTGGCATATCACAATACAGAAGCCATCACGAGGCCCCTTGCCTGCGTGGACGGCAAAAGTCAAGTACAGTGTAAGTCAAAATTAATAATGCACATTCTGTATATTTCTACGAAAGAGAGAGAGAGAGTTAGAGGGGCGGTATTAATTTGTTTAAATAAATGAAAATCGTGATTGATGTCACTAAATATTGATTTGATTTACTTTAAATTGAAATTAATGATGCACATCATGTATATTTCCACGCCTGAAGATGGGAGGTGGAAACATAACCAGAAATGTAGAAAAATAATTTGAATGTACGTAGTATCTAGGGCCTAGTAAGAACAGAAATATTAGAAGTACAAACAGTATAAATAATGAGAAGAAAGTTACATGTACATGTATACATACATGTAGGTCTACAGTGTATCTTACATTGAAAACATTTAGCAATTTAAGGCAAAAGTGCAGAAAAAGACATGCAATATCATAATTTCAAGAGACAGATTACATGCAAGTATTGTGGTATCTTATTTATCGTGTACTTCCTTAACAGGCATGTACACAGTGATTCATTTATTGTTCTGTAAAAAACATACCTTATTGAGGGTTTAGAGCCCATATATTCTATTTAAAAAGCAAGCAACAATGACAAAACATAAAAATCCAGAATAAAATTCTTTCAGGCCACACAAATATGTACATACCGTACCATACAAGTCCAGATGTTCTACCGGTAAACAAAAATTATCACTGCCCCTCCTGCCTGCATATATTCTCCTACATATACTGTCCAAAGAATATGACTAAGAACTGCTTCTAATTTCAATGACGATTCTACTTGCTGAATTGTGGTTTCCCAGATATTCAAAAACTTCTAGACATAAGAAGCTACTTCAAAATTTGCAACTCCATATGAGGCCATAAATCACTGGAATTCGCCGGAACATCAACAAGAAATAATCCCAAAATGTAAATAGAATCTCACCGAATAGATCAGGGGATTCCCCAAATAATGATGACATCATCACTTCCATTGTAATTGTTGAGGTGAACTACTAGTATCCTAACAAACTTGATGCCCTTGAATGGACAATAATGCATGTGATAATGCCTTTCACAGGAAATGGAAGGGAAGGAATACTTCCCCTCTTTTTGGAGACTTTTCCTTCTATTCACTAACTTGTTATTTATACCTTTGAATCAATGAACAGCGGGAACAGGGACTTTCTTGAACAATTTATGTCTAAATCTAACTGTAGTACCTAAAGAATTCTATTTTGAGTGTGTAAGAGTGTGAAATAATCTTCAAAGTGCATAGAAATTAGGTAATCCTGTCAATTTGTATAGCTCTGATATTACTTTGTGCTCTTCCATTTTGGTAGTCCTAAATGAAAAATAGTGACAGTTCTATTTTAAAGGGAACTAGGGAAGTGTACAGTATATATAAAAAATCCTTATTAAAGCAAGGGTGAACAAATTTTCTTTTTATTCTGTACATGTATATTTGGCATGTATTTAAAGGTAAAGACCAGTTATGGTCATGTGATTGCATTGTGAAAGAAACGTTGTGGAATCGATCAGAAAAGGTTGATCATATAGCATCTAGTAATTGGTGTGTACTGCAAGGTTCTGGAATCATCAAAATAAAAAATAAGAAATATGGCCCAGTCTTCGTAAAGTTACAAGCACTGTACACAGAAAGATGTATATGGGACTATACGCACACGTGCGCGACACATGCGTTTATCTCTCACAGACCATGTAGATAAACTAATTTACCAAATATATCAATTAGTAGGCGGTTTCCCGGCAAAAATTGGATCATCATGTATTAGTCAAAACATATTCTTTCACATGATTGGTAATAAGAGCTTCCATTTCAATTTTTGAAATTGGGGCGTTTCCAATACTGGTCTTTACCTTTAAGTCCTGAAAGCCACATCTACTTATTACTTGAGATACATGTACCGGTACATGTATATACATGCATGTTTGAATCATTCAGGGGTATATCCAGTATTGTGTAAAAGCGGGGCGTATTAAATACTCATAACATTTCTAACAAGCAAATAAAAAAGATCATTAACTATTTAAAGGGGACATATTACAGTACAAGTAGTTGGGTATGGCACTGTGTTTCAAGCAGACATGGGTCAGATGTAACCTCCTCCCCCCCCCCCCCCCCCCCCCCATCTTTACCGCCACTGGATTTTTCACAACTCACACACGCAACACAGCACACCACACATAAACATATACATGTATGTATGTGATACTGTCTTAGACTCTAGAGGTACACATGTATTTTCTAAAATCTGGGTACCGGTATTAATTGGTGGGGAAATATTACTCTTCAATGGATTCTTCTGAATGCAGACTGAAGCCTCTACAATCAGTTCCAATTTCCTTTTTTTTTTTAAAGTCTGGTACTACCTTTTGGTCAAACCAATGAAACGATTTGTATGTTTACATCATATCTCCTTGTGCACGGTGCTATGCAAGTGTCGGGAGTCTAAGGAGAGATAACCTTTGCTCATATGGAGGGTCTTAATCTCAGGTACCAATACCGTGGCCCTTCTTTGTACATTTTATTTTATTTTCAGAATGTACAAGAAACCCTGACATGTTAAAACAAAAATTATGATTTTCATTAAAAAAATAATTATTTTCATATTGTGGAACAAATTAAAATCATGTAGAGCCTATCATATATGGACGAGTATATTTCATATGGAATTTCATAACAGCATCCATATAAATCTTCCTTTAATTTCAAATAACAGTATTTAATTCTAGGACTTTGTTTTATCTCAATGTAAAGCAACATGACTGCATGTGCTGTTACAGGACATGCCATGAGTGTTTAAATATAATCAAGCAGTTCGTCTCAATACTCTCATTTTCACGTATAGCTTGACAGATCTATCAAACTAATAACCTTGGTTGTATTCTAAAAAAGCAAAAACGATGTTATCTTTTATGTCAAATAAATCAATTTGTCTTCTTGTAGGCCTAATACTAGCTGTTAAATAACTTGATCAACAACTTAATTTGTAACATATTTTGTGTGAATATGATTTACACAGAATTGTTTTATACGGAAAACATGGAAAATAAAAAAAATACAGACATATGGAAAACAATGAACTGAAACTGAAACTGATAGCAAAACAATGAAATGTTAAATGTCATAACAAATCAAAACTAGGACAGGTCATCGCTAATGTCTTTGCACAGCTCAGGTGACTGCATTCGCTTAAAGTTAAAACTGAAGGAACATCCATGCAAGCACCAATAGTAAGTGTTAGCTATGCACATATTCAGTTTGATATGCCAATCAACATCATTTTCCAACATCAAACTTCAAAGATAACATGGTTTTCAGAATACGGCTCCAGGCTGCATGTATGATGTAGCGTACATGTAAATGACCAGATTGTTGTGCTGAACAAACAAAATTATGGATCTCACACATACAATTTCATTTTATTTACAAACTCCCTCGACCTTTGAACTCAATACACATCATCTATTCAAAACCTAAAAGAGTGAGGGGCGAAGGGGACTTTGCACTCGCCAAGCGATCTTGCTTTCTTGCACAACCGACTAAATCACACGGTAAAAACATGTCAACGTGTGATCTACATGTACACTGAATACCCTACACTAGATATGTACACAGTCAAGGTGCAGTGCTAGCGCGAGTGTGCATTTTTTTATTTGGTTCTTTACTCAATTCTGATGCTTAAAGTTACTAATCCATACGTATTTCAAACAAAAATTGATGTAATAAATAAACCATTGACATGTAACTTACGTTTATATGTTAAAATCATAGTAATTCCATGAAAAATTGTGAATTTCGGACGTAAAGATTTCTTTGCGTAGTCAAGTGAAGGTTGCGGTAGGTAATAATAAAAAAGGGGAATTCCCAATGAAAAGCCCCATTTTGCAACGTCATTACGACATTTAATGGGTTATGTTGTTATTTATTTATAATTTGTTTACAATAATTATCAATTATAGAATAATATTTTTACTTACAATACATCAAATATATTTTATATATCATTATACGATAAACAAATGTACCACATGATAAATCTTTGTGTATACATTTTTGACAATTTTTCCTTAAATTACCCCATTTTGATAATGGTCAGTTCCAACTAGTTGTGACCGGAAGATTACGTCATTCCTGGCTGGCGTGGCTTCAGCCTCATAGGAGAATAAGAAGAAGTTTCGAGTCAAAATGTGTTTCCGTATGATTAGTCGATGAAAGATGGGATCGAGTCTGGCAAATCCAAATATAGCCATAGACCTAATTAATATACAAAAAATGAAAACGAGAGCCTATAAACGTTGTAATCGTTGTACCCCCCTTCCCCCGGCAATGTGGACCAAACAGGTTTCCAAAAACTTTTTTTTAATGAATAAAGAGACCCTTTCAGACTCGTTTCTCTTCTAAGAGAATCATGTACTATACTACTGGTATGAATCCGAGAAATAAAATAAAATTGCACCCCCAAACGAATAACGAAATTTACAACAGCAGCAACAACAAAAAAAGAAGGTAAAAAAGGAAGAAGAGGTGGGAAGAAAAAGAGAGAAAGAGAGAGAGAGAGAGAGAGAGAGAGAGAGAGAGAGAGAGAGAGAGAAAGGGAGGAAAAGAGGGGGGGGGGGGTGATGCGACATTTAAGTTCCCCCTCGCTCACTGATCTTGTCTTCTCGCTCATGTCATGTGGTCATTATGACTCAAGAAAAGATTTGGTTTGTTTGGTCTTCGGTCTCATGATCCTGCTAAGATATCTGCCATACAGACTGCAATATTGCGTAGGCCTAGCTTATCTAGAACTTCTGATTACTGAATAATGACAATAATAGTAGGCCTACTCATCCAACTGTATATGATATTGACTTCCTCTTCCTCCCCATCAGACAGAGGTATATAGGCCACATCCTTAATTTGACGAATAACGTATAGGCCTATGCCCTTGCCTAAAAGACAATGATATTGGGGAAAATCTTCCCGAGTAGGGTCGGTATGAGGCAGGGGCAGGATGTAGGCTTATCCATCCTGTTGATGATAATATTATCATTTGCTGTCATTTTCTCCCCGATGCGATGTGACTCCCCCCCCCCCCCCCCCCCCCCCCCCCCCCTCCACCTCCTCACCCCTCAACAGGCATGATTTCGAAATCCTGTCACAAGACAGACTGTCAGCCCTCGCCAGGGCCGTAGCCAGAGTTTGATGTTTTGGGGGCACATACATTGTAATTGATCGACGTCCTGGGGAGGGGTCTAAAAAAGTTCAACCGATCTTGGATTTTCTTGGATTTTTTTTTTTTTTGGGGGGGGGGGGCACGTACCCCCCCCCCCCCCCCCCCCCCCCCCCTGGCTACGGGCCTGCCCTCGCATATTTCATTTTAATTATCACTTTTATTTTGTTATCCTTTTATTCTTTTATACTTTTTCTTTAAACAAACACGAATCGAATAGACATTGTACAACATAAATCAAAACATTGCACAATTACCATTACATGTAATTTAATACAATATGGCACATCCTAATGTAAAGGCAAGTATTTCCAAAGTGATTTATTTTTGGAAAAGGCAAAGAATACTTCTGGTATTGTAAGAAAAAAGGATTTTATAATGTATGCTGGTTAATAGAAAACTGAAATGATTTTTTAAATTTTCCATAAAATGAATAATTTCCCCGCTTTTGGTATATTATTGTCCTTGTTATAGTCTTTTTATTTTTACTTTTGATGTTTTCATATTCTTTATGTATTAACTGCAAAATGTTATTGATACAAATCATGCGGTATTCACAAATATGAATAGTCCTAGGCTGATTTCCTGGCGATTTAAAAAATAGGCCCATACTTGCATGGTCGATTCATATTTGTTTCTTCCTTTTGGTGATATGTAAAAGGAGTGTGTTAGAAAATAAAACCTTCATACATGTGTTTCCTCAATACCAACCTTTTATTCTTCTTCTTCTTCTCGTCCTTTTCCTCCTCCTTCTCCTTCTTTTTCTTGTTTCTCTCCTCCTCCTTCTCCTTTTTCTTTTTCTTTCTTGTTCTTGTTCTTGTTCTCCTCCTCCTATTTTTCTTTTTCTTTTTTTTCTTCTGCTTCTCCTCCTTTTCCTCCTCCTCCTTCTTTTTCTTTTTCTTTAGTGTTTCTCTCCTCCTCCTCCTTCTTTTTCTTGTTCTTGTTCTTGTTCTCCTCCTCCTCCTATTTTTCTTTTCTTGTTCTTTTTCTTTTTCTCCTCTTCCTCCTCCTTCTTTTTCTTTTTCTTTTTCTTCTTCTTGTTCTTCTTCTATACACCACCTTCTCCTTCTTTTTTCTTCTTTTTCCTTCTTCTTCTATACTCCTTCTCCTCTTCTTTTTTCTCTTTCTTTTTCTTCTTTTTGTTCTTCTCCTCCTCTTCCTTCTTTTTCATTTCGTTGTTCTTGCTCTTCTCCTTCTTCTTCTTCTCCTTCTCCTTCTTTTTCTTGTTCTTGTTTTTTCCCAAGCAGGCTTGTCTTCTCCTTCTTCTTCTCCTCCTCCTCCTCCTTCTTAGTTTCTTTTTCTTGTTCTTGTTCTCCTCCTCCTCCTTATTTTCTTGTTCTTGTTCTTCTCCTTTTTCTTCTTCTCCCTCCTCCTCCTTTGCTTCTTCTTCGACTTCTTCTTATTCGTTTTTCTTCTTTCTTTTATATAGCCCCATCTGCGTTGTATATTTTACAATCATACCGACCACTCAACGAAATGTCGTCAAAATCCGACTCTCGAAAACAACGAAATTTGGACGACAATGACAGGCATAGTCGTAGTCATAAACCAAGATCTCGCAGTAGAAGCCCCAAAACGAGTCACAGAAAGAAGGATAAACCACATCGGTCTGAAAGATCGGTAAGTAGACTTTATGGATCATCGACTTCGAGACCGAAATGCCCCTGCGCTGCAGAGCGCAGCTCGCAGGAGCCATAGCATTGGCAATGGCATGGGCTTGGCCTAGGGTCTGTATGCGCCGGGAGTGTGGGCCTGAGGTATTGCATGCAACCGCATGATGCAAGCACAATGCGATATGCGGGGAATATTCTATTTCTAAGCTAGTAAGAGATCTATGACTATGTTCATCTGTTTTCCTGAGTTTGTTTTGGGCGCTAGAGTACTTTTGCACTGCCCTTGGGTGTGCTTCCTTCCGTCACACGCCTCAATTTTCTCATTCCCACTCTGTTTGAAGGAAGGAATGAAGCAAGCTCGATTCATTGAAAAAGTACATCAGCGCTAGACTAAGAACTTCAGTCTAGTCTCTGAGTCTGATATCAACCGTTGTTCCGCTGACATCGCATAGACATCTAGTCTAGACTGGCATTGGAGGGGCCTAGCACTATGAACATGACTGACAAAGAAAGTGGACAAAATATACAGTTCCTCAGGTAGACAAAGGAACATCCCTTCACTGCTATTATGTAAAAATGTGTAGAACAGGTGTCCCATGCATATTCACCTTTTTACATAATAGCAGTGGAGGGATGTTCCTTTGTCTACCTGAGGAACTGTATATTTTGTCCGCTTTCTTTGTTCGTCATATTCATAGTGTAGGTTGCGAATGTGCAAAACAAAAAGTCTGTTCAACGTATGCATACTGAACCAGACTTGCCAGAAATTACCTTAAATTTGTTTAATGACGGCCTGTTGAGAATCTCCACAAATTGCAGAAAAATTTGGCAGCATATGTTTTTATCCTTTCTTTCTTCCATTCTTCTTTTTATTCTGGTTAATCATTCATGCAGATAGATTTTGGCATAAATGTTCACAACCGAATGATACATGCCTAAAAGTAAAAGATAAAAAAAACTTACAATATATTACCAAATTTAGACTATGATGCTGTGATAACATTTTTCTTAAAATACATAGATAGTAGTTTGCTTCAAATCTCAGGAATTTCTTTCATTGTTTTTATCTTCAGGGTGATGTCCACAGGAGGCAAGAAAGAGAGGATGATGTTCGCAGGAAACCAGAAAGAGAAGACAATGTCCGCAGGAAACCAGAAAGAGAGGACGATGTTCGCAGGAAACCAGAAAGGGAGGACAATGTTCGCAGGAAACCAGAAAGAGAGGATGTGCCACTTCCAGGGAAAGTCAAATCAGAACCAGCTGATAAAGGCTACACAAAATATGAGTTACCAGGGAAAAAGGAGAGAGAAAGAGAGTCGAGGAGTAGGTGGGATGAAGATGATAAGAAGCAAGAGCAGGGCAGGACCCATGGAGGCGATAGGAGAGGCAATAGGCAGGAACAGCCACAGATCAGGATCAAGCAGGAACAGCCACAGATCAGGATCAAGCAAGAACGCGAGCACAACGATGACAGGAGAAGGGAACACAGGGCGCAAGTTGGAGATGAGAATCCGTTCCAAACAAACGATGAAGACGAAGGCGAAGAAAATGCACCTGCTGCACCAAAAGAGGAGCCTGATTTTGGTCTGTCAGGAGCACTCGCTGAAGACACCAACACATTCCGTGGGGTCGTGATCAAGTACAATGAGCCTCCGGAGGCTCGGAAGCCGAAGCTCAGATGGCGTCTTTACGTCTTTAAAGGAGATCAGGAGATGCCCACACTGTACATCCATCGGCAGAGTGCCTACCTCCTGGGTAGGGAAAGGTTAATAGCAGACCTGCCTATCGACCATCCCTCATGCTCCAAGCAGCATGCAGCTATCCAGTACAGGCTTGTCGAGTACGCCAGAAGCGATGGCACGTCGGGCAAGAGAGTGAGACCGTACATCATTGACCTTGAATCTGCCAATGGCACTTTTCTGAACAACAAACAGATCGAGGCCAAGAGGTACTACGAGATGCAAGAAAAGGATGTGCTCAAGTTTGGATTTAGTTCAAGAGAGTATGTTGTCCTCCATGATAAAACAACTGCAGGAGACTTGGAAGATGAAGGAGAAGTATAACAATTTAAGAAACTTGCTGAAAATTGAAATACTGAACTTGTATAAGCTATTTTGAGTCTTACTGTATTAAAAAGGAATTGCTATTCACCTACTTTTGTGAAACATACCTCACTTTTATAATGTATTGCTTGGATGAGTTGCAACCTTTAGAAAAGAAAGAGTCTAAACTCTAAAGCCAGAGAGAGTTTGTCAAATTTGTGGAAAGAGAGGACCAAACCCTAAACTCCATGGAAACCTTCATCAGGAGACATTACTAAAACATTTACTTTCCAAGTATACTGAACTCGAGAGAAGTGTAATGTGACTGATGTCCTGTTAAATGTTGTGATTTAAAGTTTAATTTGTGGGTCATTCGTATTTCAGAAGATTATTTCTCTTCAGAGTTCAGACCGAATAAAGCACATTTTGATGTCTTAGATATCCAATGTAATGACAGGGATAGTTTCAGTGGTGAGTAACCGTGAGTTGCAGTCTGAAAATTAATCTTCTACCTGCAGTTACATACTGTATGAACTTCCCTTGTGTTCTCTGACAAGTAGTATCAATCGATTGCAGACACTATCACAGCCTCTTCTCTTCTTTTTTTTAATCAATATTTCCCAGTCCTGGCCTTAGTATTATTTATTCTACATTTGTATTTGTTCATTCATTGAAGTACTGTAGTTGGTACATGAACCTTCAAGTCGACCGACCAAGTGATTACATATGATAGTTTTAAAAGATTGGGGTATTGTTTTACAAAACAGGTTGGCTGAAAATTCAATTGCAATGTGTACTACAATATGTAAATGTAAAACACGTTCAATGGTATGTCTGCAAACTCGTAGTTAAATATGTCTGGGGAGTGTTTCACAAAGACTAAGATTGACTTTAAGTTGGACTTAAAAATATGGCAAGACATGCATGCCACTGGTTGCTCTCACCATTGGTCTCTTAATTATGATCTTTAGATAAATTTGTTTCCTTAAAAAAAGCTGAATTCTGTAGATGTGTGACCATGATTTGTACGCCCCTTGAGAGACCATTGCCAGTAAATGGTTAGAGCAAACAGTGGCATGAATGGCCTGTCAAAGTTAAGTCCAACTTAAAGTCAATCTTAGTCTTTGTGAAACACTCCCCTGGACTATCAAACCCTGGATAACAAAGACTATTCAAGAGAAAAAATTAATGTTATTGTAACGTTTTTTTTCAATTGCTAAAAAATCTGCAAGTTTGGAAAAATTAAAAAGACCTATATTTTTTGTTTGTAAAAAAATTGACCGACTGGAGTGGGAAGTGTAGATACCAAAGTTGTGTCAGAGTTCTGTTTGTTTATAAGCCTTAAAACATTTTAATTACGGTAGAGTACCCCATGGCAAAGCCAAGCATTTAGTTTGTTGGGCTTTGAAAAAGAAAAAGAAAATTGTATTTTGAAAAAGCCCTTAATTTCCATGCTGAAACCAGACGAAAATTAATTCAGAGCTGTGCTGAAATCAGTGACAAGCCATACATTTTCTGTTTACTTTGTAAAAGTACAAGTCAACATTTCTGCAGCAACAAAACAATTTCTTTCATAACTTGACATCAATTCACCCGTTTTGGATATCAAGAACATTTTATAGTTTATCATTGTACATGTACAGGACATGAAGTACAGTGTTTGTGCTTCATTTTCGAAATTTTTCAATATATTGTGTATTTTTGTATATGTGTAATACTGTACACAGTGTAGTCTGAATTAATAAATGTTCCATTTTGGAAGTGAACTTTTTGTGTTACATGAATGATTTATCAAAATGTTCATACATTGATAAAAGTGATGTGCATGTATTTGATGAATGATTAATAGATATTTTAAATTAACTGTGGTAGAAACTTAGGGGTAATCTTGTGCTCTGGTAATTAATAGAAAAAATGAATATAAACATAATCCAATACGGTATGATTGATACAGTACATGAAAATTTAATCTGCAAATTGAATTTGATAGGAGATATTTGACCCCGGCATATCAAATTGTATCAAACAGATTGGGACTGAAACTACAACACCAAAACATTTATACTTTTAGTCGCATTCTATTTGTGTTCCTTTTTTTAAAAACTTTCTGCATACAATTTGCTCACTTCATAGGCCAAGATTACCTCTAAAATCTAAATACATGTATTTGATTTTTAACTGGAGCAAAATCTTAAATGATTTGTTTATACGTAAAGACACAACACATTTACAGAACAATCAATACAACATGATGTAAGTTTATCAGTTTGTTTTTATTACATTTATAATAAACACATTCCAAGGGGAAAAAACAACATACCGGTATGCATTTGTAGTTGCATACGTATACATGTATATGAAAACTTGCAGCATAAATAAAATGAAATTGGAGCGTTCTTGTTTTCTCTACACAAAAACACTATTTATGTTGCAATTCCTACAAGTGTCAACAAGGGGGGGGGGGGGGGGGTGTAAGTCTGCCCTACATCATGATTGCATTTTTTTTTAAATCCTGCTATTAAAGATTGAACTCCTACACACTCTATATTGGTGGAATTACATGTAGATCCGTTATAATGATACTCGGTAGTTCAAAACAATACAAAATACAGTGTATGAAGGAAACGTGTATCCCTTATTTTTTCTGATTGTTCATGAGACCCTTGTTATAGGAAGAGAGCCCTGTACTGACATGCATATATATGGGAAGAATACCAAATACAATGACATGTTCTGTTGACAACTAACTTATTCATACCCTTACCAAGTTTTGTAATAATTTAAGTACATGAGCAATTGGTTTGTCCTGATTATTCATTCTTGAGAATGTGACATACTAAAGCTTACATCTAAAAGTATTCAACAAAGACCCGTGTTCGACCGGTCCAAGTTTCATTCTTGAGTTACGAAAAACATAAAAACATCAAATTTACAAGGGGTATGAAAAATTGAGAACGTAACTGTGATTTGTATGTGAATAAATTAATAGATTCACACGTTAATAATAAAAATAGGCAATTCTATAGCGCCGTATACCTAAAAATTCTAGTCCGAGGGGCACTAATTACTTGTATTACCCCGTCTTTAGCCTAACTGCCATTGTAGCGCTCCAGCATTTCAAGGAATTAATTCCTGCCAGGTACCAATTTACCTCACCTGGGTCAAGTGTGGCCAACAAAGATTAATGCCATGCCAAAGGACATTAGTGCTGTGTCGGGGATCGAACCACGACCTTTGAATTTCAAGTCAAGTGCTTAAACCACTCGACTACTACACTTCTTCTACGTTCTTGCAGAGTACATGTGTATGTAGTTACATAAAAACGATTGTCCAATTACATCCAAATGTACAAACATATACCCAAAAATAAACTATCACATGAGCATCATTCACATAGAATACTGATACACTTTGGTCAAATTAAATGTAATATTAAAAGGATAATTCTTCTATAAACAACAATAAATTTACTTCACTAAAATAAAGCATTTGATGAACAATATATGCTCAAAAAATTAAATTCTGAAAGTTCTATCATTAAAGGCATGATCTCTCCAGTTATTTAAATATTAAAAGTTTAATAATCATGATACATCTACTGTGTACACCTTCAATATTAATTATTTTTAAATTTTTGCAATCATATTGAACATGGTGGAAATAACGACACCATTAAAAAGGAAACATTAAAATAATAAACCATACAGCACTGATACATCACTAAAATGTTGCTACTCCTGGAAACTATATTATTCCATGTAAATGACTGTCCTTAACAATCTCCAAATTTGCTGGTTTTTACATAATTGACAATCCTCATCACATATGTTAAGACAATAATAATAATAATAATATGGACATTTATATAGCACCAGTATCCGTCAGGCTCTGACGCTCATGGCGCTTTACACATATAACCCTGGTTGTAGCCGAGCTGCTAAAGTAACTAGCGCTCAAGCATATCAGGTACCCACTTAGAACTGGGTGGAGAGTGGCAAATGTAGATTAATGTCTTGCCAAAGGACATTAGTGCCGTGGCGGGACTTGAATCCCATACCCTGTGACCTGCAGCCGGGTGACTTATCCACTAGACCACAACACCTTTATAGCATGGATATTGCTTGTATATTCATGTATTCAGTGACACTTGAGTAACTTGATGTGATCAAGAGCTTCTAGGATCTCCTTTGATTCGCTGTGTTGGTCGCTCAAGCTCTTCTCCAATGCATGAAGCATTTTATCCATACCATCTACGGCACTGTATAAATCAAAGAAAGAAATATTTAGAGGTAAACAAGAATTAATAATAATAATAATACTTTATTCTTTTATAGCGCATTTCATGTCTGTTGACATTTCAATGCACTTTACAAGTTACATATATAAAGTATAACAAGATCATAAAAGGATTATTGCAATCATTTTATCACCTGACGTCTTACATTTGTAGGGGAATCCTACCTTGATTTTAAAAAAAGTGCTCAAAAAAAGAAATCAGAGGGTAGATTAGTGGAGGTTTGAACAAAACTGGACAACTTGATATAAGAAAGCTATGATTTTTTACAAACATACCCGGTATGTGCATTTCAAATCAGTATTGCCATCGTGATGTAATGCCAGACAAACGGAAATTGATGACAGTTAAGTATTCAACAAACGGAAGGGTTGACAAAGTATACCGGAAAGTCACAAGTCATTGACCAAATTGCCAATTTGAGATTCGCATGGATTTCAATCTTTTGCTTTTCTGTTTCTCTTTAAATATCTTACACTTTTTTCACATTAAAGTTATAAGAAAGGTTGGATTGCCCTAGAAATGATAATGTTGAAAGGACCAAGTCTTTTTTAAGAGGCTAAAACTAAGAGAGATTAAATGACAAACCTAGCATGCTTCTGGGCTTGAATCCAGATCAGAATGTTGCGTCGCTTGACGAGTTGAACAGCACCCTCTGGAATCTCACAAACCTTCACCAACACACCAATGATCAGGTCCTTTTTAGAAAGTGATAGAGATAGAAAGCATCAATAGTGAGCACAGCAATTAAAACATATATAATTTATTTTTTATTCTTTGTATTAAATCATTGGAATTATTTCCTTTCCTTGAAGTATCTGTTTCTTGCAATTATGATAGCAGACAATGAAATGTTGCTACATTAGGCAAATACCACTTAACTTTTGTGCTGACACCTGTTTCGACATAGTGACAATGTCTAGTGTATATTATCAAAATAGAAACACTTTAAAGCCTGTCTGCACTAGTTTGGCCAAGAGGGATTAGACCTCTCTGCAAGGTCACTGACAGGTGGTTATCTCATAAAATCAGCTCTCATTTAACATAAGAAAAAGGGGATCATGGGGGACCAACAGGCACCGCTTAGGCATTGTTTGCTATATAGAGGGCGCAAGTAGTGCAGTCCCGCTTTAAGATACAATGGCCTGTTTAAAATCTCTTACCCCTATAGCCTTTTCACAGAGAGGTGATGCGTAGAATGCTAGAAGGGTCTGGAACACATTGGACTTGGCACAGAGCTTGAAATCAGCTGGACTACGTAGACCATCCGTCAGGAGGGATAGAAACCAAGTCTTCTCAATCTTGTGCTGCAATCATTAAAAAAGAGAAATAGGTAACCATTTCAGATTTAAAGCCTGTCTGTACTAGTTTGGCCAGGAGGGATGAGACCATCCAGCGTGGTCACTGACAGGTGGCTATCTCATCATCTCAGCTCTCAATTAACATAAGAAAAATAGACACCGCTTAGGCATTGTTTTCTATATAGAGGGACCAAGTAGCTGCATTGTACAAGTAGTACAGTGGGGCTTTAAACAAAGGTTATCACTCTTTTTGAATTAAACTAAACATAGAAACCACTTAACATTAATACTACAATTCTTCATAGGCAGTAATATTTCCGTAAACAGGCCCACTATAAAAAGATTGAATACATTATCAATCAACAACTTCTGCACCACTGCTCTCAAATAAATTTAAGAACTGTCTTCTGTACATGTATGCAGTGGGAGTGAACTCACAATTGTCATGCACTTGTGTGTTCGCGAGTTTAAGGGCAATTTGGTTCTACATGTTGCCAACCATTTAAAAAATGTTAGCATACCAGGGTCCCGCCTTATAAGGGGGACGACTGATATCAAACGCAAATATAGTATGTTTATAAGAGATAGGAGACTGTAAACTTGCGATCGATAAGAAGTCTTGCAATTGATTCGGATCAATTGCACCTCTTTGTAAGACGGGGCCCAGACCATCCTATTCAGTCAATAATCCTTGTATAGGTTCAATCAGACCACTTGTGTAGTGATCTTACCTTCCGTTCAGAGCTTGGTAATGTTTGCGACACCAAATTACCAAATACTAGTACCTTGGACTTGCTTCTTCTTTTCTTTTTTTACTGATGCTACCATCTGGTGTTACCATAGTTTGAAAACTTCCAATCACAAAGACTCTACACAAGAATTGAAACAGACGAGGTTTAAAAGTACCTGCATTTCTGCTCCCACAAAGAGCCTTGGGAAGAGCGGGACCTTGTTGAGGTTGAGCTGAGGCTTGAACATGAGGTACGAGATGAGGATGGGATAGAGTGCGCTCTCTGGCTGTAGCATCTGCTGGATTGACCTGGCCAGGAACACCGTCAGGAGGGGTGGGATGTACTGGGTCGGGGAGGACACCGAGTTCCGTAAGATCTCCAGGATGAAGGCGATCTGGGATGGAAAGCGATGATCGGTTAGATTTCATAATAAGGAAACACATTGAAAATTTGAAATAATACCCTTTGGACATACATGTAGTAAACTATGCTGTGGTCGAGTGGTTAAGTCGCCGGACTGTCGATCACAAGGTCCAAGGTCCATGAGACCCGCCGCGGCACTAATGTCCTTTGGCAAGACATTGATCTACATTTGCCACACTCAACCCAGATGATGTACATGGGTACCTGGCAGGAATTCATTATTTGAAATTTTAGTGCGCCATAATGGCAGCACAGCTAAAGCCGGGGTAATATTCTCCAAGTTTGAAAGCGCTTAGTGATTGTAATAAGCGCTATATAAAAACTGATTATTATTATTATTATCCATCCATCAATCAATTATTAATCCAATCATTTATTTATTCATCATGTTTTGATACATCCACCCTTCTATATATCAATACAAATAGGCATTTCTATAGCATTGTCTATCTAGAAATTCTATTCAGAGGCGCGTTTATTAAGCGCTATTTATAAAAACTGAGTACCGGGTACAGTCAAACCTGCTTTAGTGACCACCTGAATTCCCTTGAAAATGCTTTGTCATTGAAACATGAAAGGAACCTGTCTACAAAGACCACTTTGTGTGCTTCCCTTGGGCGGTCGCTATACACAGGTTTAACTGTATTAGTATATCAGCGCTAAAATTCATAGCATACAATGAGGTGGGACCAGCACCTTCTTATAATGAGAGTTTATTAGAAGTGTTCTTCATAAGGAGGTTCCACCATCAATATTTTAGTCACATGGTCTAGCATGAGAAATACTAATAAATATGAGAGTATTACTTAATGAAATTGATACTTACCGAAAATGGACAATACATTTAACACTTTTGTGTTTTCTTGATCTAGTAATATAATAATAATATGGTTATTTATATAGCGCCGGTATCCGCCAGGTTCTGACGCTCATGGCGCTTTACACATATTACCCTGGTCATAGCAATATGACCCATCAAGAGAGAGAGAGAGAGAAAAAAAGGAGCATGTCAATTTCTACAAATTAGCCTGTTTATTTCTCCTCTTTCTTATAATAGTAATAGCAACAATACAAATTTCAGCAAACACACCTCTCTCCTTCCTCTGAATCTAGCACCCTCTAGATGCTGGATGAAGCAGGACAGAACATGATACCCTGCTCGTCTCACATCGTCATGGTGACTGGACAGAGAGGCTAGCACGAAGCCAAGGGCATTGGATTCTACAAAGGTCTGGCAAGGCACAAGATTCTCTGCAATGATACATGAGAGAATGAAATGTTTTTAAATTGAGTTCAATAAAAAGGACCGTAATAGTCTATACTTGTACATTATATATTCAGGGCTCTGTGGTAGACCAGTTTTATTTTTATTTGTTTATATTTTCACAATTGTTATTGTTAGCACAACAACAGAAACAACAGGGGGGTGTTTCACAAGGATCCTTAGTTGGACTTAATAATTATGGAAAGCTGTTAGCATCTATGAAATATATTTTGTACAAGTTATTTTGAAAGGCATAAAATTATATTTTCTATCATCAAGGAGATGTCATGTTCTTGATGTGGAATTACTAAAAAGTCTAAGATACTTGAATTTTGGCCTTTGAATAAATTTTGTTTAAAGGCTACAAATGACTCTCCATAATTCTTAAATCCAACTTAGAGTTAAGTTCGACTTAGGATCTTTGCGAAACAACCCCCAGAACACCTTTATCATAGATTTATATAAATAATATAATAAAACAAATCATACATTACCTGGTTGAAGGAGGTGACTGAAGAGAGGCAACAGAAATCTAGGATCATACAACTCTGCTTGTATCTCAATATCTGTTTTGGAAGAATCCTCTGTCACATCAGGCTGTAATGAAAAAAAAAGAGAATAGAGAGAAGAAATTCATTGCAGCATTAGCTTCCAGATAACAATCAATATTCTCATAATTATTGAAATATTAGGATTGACCGTGGACCACTGAGAGAGGGATGGAGTGAAAGAAGAAATGGTGGGAAGGAAAAGGAGAGGGGATGGGTGAGAGAGAAGAGAGAGAGACAGAGAGAAACAGAGAGGGGAAAGAAAGAGAGAGAGAGAGAAAGCACAATCAGTAGACAGGTAGTAGTAGCACTGGCAAGAGGATGTCCAGATTGTAGGAAAAGTCAGATTGCTACTGGTCTTGCATAAGACATAAACTATGTTTACCTAAACTCTCGCACATAATGTGAAGCTGCAGTTCCCATCAATGTTGTCTAATTGATATTAGAATCAAGTGGTAAAATGAATGAACCAATATTGGTGTTACTTTCAACATCACTATCACCATTGCCACTATATACAACAGCATACAGTGACAACCCAAGCTTTGCCCCCTCCCCACCCAACTCTTTTTTCCCTCCTGAGGATATTCAGAGGTAACACGTACAACAAACCATCCCACCTCACTCTCAGTGCAGTAAGTAACAACATGCTGGGAGAGTAGAAAACACTTACATGTAATGGTTGATCCAGAGGGAACTTGAGCATAGAATCATAGAGAGCTTTGGAATCCAGTAGCTTCAGGACGTCTTCCACACTGGGCTGTTTCCACAGTGTCCTTCCCAGGGCCTTCCTGGCTGAATGCTGTGTCACTGCCTCCTTGCCCCATATGTAAGGCCTGAGATGAGGATGATTACAAAGAATGAACACATTTTACTTTCTTTTTCACATAAACCTGGATGAGCCTAAGATTTCATCAAAATAATTTCAATATGCTACTGGTAATCCTATTAAAAATGCATACTGGTATTAATGCAAAATTACTTTAAAATGTTATGGACAAAAATTAATGGGTAACAAAAAATAAGCATCAAGTTCATTTTTGAATTTTGAAAATTAGAAATAAATATAGGAAATTTTAAATCGTTTTCTTAGTCTGTTTTACAAAAGACAATATCTCTTGAAACACACCTGAATGATAAGGATTTTGCTACACATGTATGATTTTGTAACATTTAAAAACAAATTCATACTCAATTCATATACCATACTATCTAAATTGTTAACTAGCACCTTCAGATCTCTTCTAGTTGATTTACAAATCACTTTCATACAACGAACACATTTCTTATTTTTGACACATTGTTGAAAGTAAGAATATCAATATTTAGAATGACACAGCAACCATCAAACCAATTAAATGTGAAACCAGAAAAAACCCGGAATCGCTGACTTCAGTCTCACCTGTACTCCCACATATGAGCATTGTTCTTCTCGTAGATGTGCATCAGAGAAAGTAGTCCCCTATCACAAACTGTCCTCATTGCACTGTAAGCACCCAGAAGAATGGTAAAGTGGACAGTGTTACAGCAGGTCGGTTCTCTCTGCGACACTGCTAGAAGGAGTCTCACCAAAGCACCTGCAAAACAGAAGATATATAAAGTGACAAGCATGACCAAATATGGGATGATCACGTAGAAAGGGATGTTTTGCCCATAAAGGAGGAAACAGCTTTCATAAATGCTGTTTTTTGTTCATTTTTCCATTTTTTATTTATTTTTATTCAAAATGAATATCATTATCGAGGCAAATTCAGACAGTTATACATGTACCAACTACCTGTAGAAAATCCATCTGTTAATAAAGACTACAGTTTTGTGTTTCCCTAAAACAAAATTTTATTTAAAACATGAATCATCACTGCCTGCCATTTTCTTGTCTCTATTGAGACACCATTGTATACATTTTTCACTGTAATGATATGATTTTTAGTCTAGCACATACAGTTGCTAGGTTCTCATGCTCAAAATGCTCTGAATTTCAGAATCATAATTACCATCAAAATAAACTACAATACTGAAATGTTAAATTCACAAAGTATGGAATGACTTTCTTTAAACCAAAGGACATCATGATATCATATGTTGCTAGCCAGAAGGGTTTGGCTCTCAAAGTGATGATATGAATATCAACAACTTCTGAGCAATCTATGCAGCACTAGAAAGCATGAGAGCACAACCTACCTTTCACTTCTAAAGGTACATCAGTAGACTCTTGGCCAGACCCCAGCATGGTTGGAAGAAACTTAGAATGCCCCACCACGGCATGGTAGAGCTTGCTCAATGGCATAAACTTTCTGCCAGAGTGACTGGCAGAGTAGACTAGCTCAATGAGCTGGGTCAGAAGATCCAGAAATGCAGGGTTTTGATACTGGGACTTCAATCCGGAGGTCACAAACTGCTTCCAGGTCACAGCAAGGTCACGGTCGTACTGGAAATCTTTCAGGTGCTGTGTTAAGAAAACAAAAATACTTGAAATTAATTGTACTGGTTTAAATTGATATTCAAGTTTAAATGGTTGATGCCATGTTTTTATACACAATAAATATGCCTTTGCTACTAGACACCTCACAAATCTTTGTAGACAAGACTGATTTCATTACATATCAAGAGCATTTCATTTGGAGTCTCTTACCAATTCAAGATGGTGTGATTATATAACTATCCAACCTTTAATATCAACTAAATGATACAAACCTCATGTTTGTAAAGCTCCAAAAATTGAAGATGTATTTTCTTAAAGAAATTTACATGGGGAAAAATACCTTCATGTCCAGTATGAGAAGCTTGATAAGAAATGCTGATTATATTTAAAACAATTACTGTTATCCAGGTTAAGACTCTGATACATTGCCTTTAAAACTAACAACCAACGAGGAAAGCGCTTCACATAATTAATATTTCTATTGGGCAATTACTAGGCAATGGTTATTGTTCTTGTTGTTAATGTTCTAACATTGTCAAATTATTGTTATTTTTTCATACTATGTTCTTGGAAATTAAATTAAAATGAAATACATAAAATATATGCATTACCTCAAGCATATACTTAATTGGAACAAATAGATCCCGGAGATGGTCTTGGTCCTTTGCTGAACCCTTGAATTCATGGACCAAACTCTGAAGAATGGTAGCAAGAGCTCTCTGTTGCAGTAGGTCTTTCGTCTTCACATCGTGTTTCAGCAAAATATCTGTGACTTCTTTCAAAACCTCCAGTTGGGACCTGATAGAAAGGAGAGAATAGATGAAAGATGAATAAAGGTTTTCAGCCTCATTCCTACATGACCAGGTTATACAATTTTAAGACAAAGAAATGGATCACAATTTAAAGAAAAAACAAGATAAAATGCAAAATGGTGCATCCAATTATACACAAATTGCTCCGAGATAATTTCTTACACTAACTGTGTAGTCCTAACTTCAACCCTGGATCTAACACGAAGCCTAACCCTAACTCTAAACCCAACTCTAAACTTAATTGCAACCTTACCCTATATTTTTGATAAAATCAAAACCTGGAGTACTTGTCGCCAGAGCAAATATCGGAACACCGATGCACCCACAGACAATATTAAATTAGACAGTTGTATACATCAAGCACAATGAGTTAATACTTGTACGCTTCTACAAATGATAGGCCAACAAAACTAGATTATAAGTTAGTAGTTTGTGATATGTACAAATTCAATTGAGTAAAGCATACACTGTATTTGGTATTAAAACAAGGAGCAATAATTATTGAGACCTATAGAAAGAAAACTAATGGATCATTGCTCAACTTACTTATTCAACGACTTATTGAGAGATGTTGGGAGATCCACCATTGCATCAAACAACCCTTTCAACTCCTTCTGTGTTGCATTGGGTAAGAGGAGACACAACACTTGGGAAGAAGAGACACCAGGTGCCCCATCTCTTGACATGGCATCTTCTGTTACAATGTCTCTTTGGTTGCCTTGTATGATATCCTCCAACAGAGTGGTCCAGCATAGCTTCTGGAGCTGCTTCCTGCACCGGAGACCTTGATATAAACATCAAAAGAAAAGGGAACATAATTCGGACAAAGTTAACAAAATTGTCCGTAGGAATATTCAGTATTAAACAGTGAGTACTGATGTGAAAACTGAGAGTAGAGTATGAAAATATGCAGTGATGTGTATATGGCAACCAGTCTAGTTTTTTTAATTGTAATATTATACACAAATCTTATTTATAGGATTTGGAAACCAATCGTGTATTTTCAATAAACTTTATTTTAGGCTTTAGATAACGAGAGTCAGACTCGACTAGCACATGTGCTATTTTTACTCTATTTTACCATCGATCACAAACTCTTTGTAAATAGTAATTTATTGTTTTACTCTGGACACTAAAATTAGTTATAACTGTTTTTCTATATTTTTATAATGTACATGTATATCGCTGTAGAACATGTATTTTTATAATTCATGTCATGTTTTTATGTTATATTGACATTGTCGTTGTACATTTATATATATCTTTTGTTTCAATGTTTTCAATAGTGGTGAATAAATAAATTCAATTCAAATTCAAATGAAGTATCCGTCATGACAAAAACCTGCTGACATACAAGATAGTATGAACTTACCTCGCTTATCCCCTTCTCCTGGGGCAGAAAGATAAGCTGCTATCGATGGATACAAATCAGCTAGGTTTCCTGCTTTTAGTTTCTTCTTGGTGCTGCCCATGATCCACTCCTCAAATTGGCAAGGGTCAGTTCTGACAAGGATCGGGATTATGTCATCTCCCATCTAGATAGAGAGAGAGAGAGAGGGAGAGGGAGAGGGAGAGAGAGAGAGAGAGAGGGAGAGAGGGAGAGAGAGAGAGAGAGAGAGGGAGAGGGAGAGAGGGAGAGGGAGAGAGGGGGAGAGAGAGAAAGAGAGAGAGAGAGAGAGAGGAGATAGGGGGAGAAAAGGGTACATACATAAATTGAATGAAGTTAATCAATTTATAAGGTAACATAAAATTACAATGTAAATCAAATTCTTGGGTGTTCCTATGATACTGCAACAAAATTTGTCATAATGTCAAAACAAACTTGCAGATGATGATGTCCATTTTCATTTCTCTGTGTATATATGATAATAATCTATCAAAATTATTCTACTTGCAAAGCTTTGTTTAAGATTTGCCCTTTGGAGATTGAAGGAAGGCATGTGAATGTATCTCTTTACCTCTTTATGCTGCTGTTTTGAAGCTACCAAGCAGACAGAGAGGGCTCCCTTTACATCAGACTCCGATGGCACCAGATGAGGGTACTCCTTCAGGAGGCGACCAATGGAATTGAACAGCGTCCATGACTTCCCCTCCACTGCTATGGTCAAGACATTCTGGACATCTGCAATGTTCAAACAGTTTGACCCTGAGGTATCTTCACATGGCACATCGTTGACAGCTGCAGAAGTTCCTTTGGAGAATGTGACCTTGCTGTGATTTGATAGTGACTCCGGTGCATTGATACTTGACACGCTATGCATGTATTCTCCCACTAGAGACAGAAGACCTGTGGATTCAAATCCACAACTTCTGGCTCTGGTACCCTTACCATCGACAAGTTCCTCTTTCATGAAGGACAAGACTTCCCTGAGGATACAGAGACATCTTCCTGGAGGGATGTAGCCTTCGAGACCAACCAGAAGACCAGTGATGACTCCAGAATGCTCCTCATTCTCAGATGGCACCGAAGACACCAGCAAAGTTCTTAGCTCACGCTCTGCAGCTGCAACTAGTACACTCAGATCTCTCTCAAGTAGAACCTGCGGGATAAACTCCTTCAACACTACCAACATCTCCCTGACCCTCTCTGTAAATGGATCGTATCTTAACCTACATACGATTGGATGCCTCAGGATCACATTACTCAGCTTGAGCCAATCACAGTCCTGCTTACTGCCATCATCCTTCTGGATATCCATGGCATCATTCCGTTCCTGAGATGAGTCACTATGTTCTTTTTCCTCCTGCAACACATCTTTTGAAGATCTTGACATCACTTTTGCTTGATGAAGAACAGCCATGAAGACTTCAGTATAGTATTGTGCAGCATGGTGGAAGCCCTATAATAAAGAGAAGGATTACATTAGATGAAAAAGCACAAATCCATGTAAAACTTTTGAGTTGTTGTTATTGACAGAATCTAATAAAATAAAATAAGACTCCATCACAATTGAGCTTTGGTAAATAATTTGAAGATATGAATGGCAATTGATAATAAAAACTGAAGTATAGTAGAAAAAGACGCATTTTCAAATAGAAATGAATGAAAGTTGAAAGGAAACATAGCAAACGTCACTGACCTCCACTTTGATGCATGATCCTACATAGAGTAGGCACTGTTGTATGATGGGAAGGATTTCATCATGTCCGATAGAGGGCGCTCTTTCCAAGATGTCCTTCTTCATCTTCCCATCCCCCTCCAGCTTTGCCCTCTTCATGAAGCTCTCTTGGAGTAACAATGCCAGCGATGATGACGACGATTGCTGGGCTTTCTGTTCAAATCATATAAAGGGAAGTCTTGTTAAAGCCCATCAGTACTAGTGTAAAGGAGGGATTAGCCCACACTGCAAGGTCACTGGACAGGTGGTTATCTCATCAACTCAGCTCTCAAATAACATGAGAAAAAGTGGATCATGGGGGACCAATGGTCACCGATTATGCATTGTTTGTTATAAAGAGGGCGCAAGTAGCTACAAGTAGTGGGTCTTTAAGTCATTATTTCTAATTAAAATCATCGAAGCTAACATATTCACAAAAAGTGATACATATAAAGGGAAGTCTTGTTAAAGCCCATCAGTACTAGTGTAAAGGAGGGATTAGCCCACACTGCAAGGTCACTGGACAGGTGGTTATCTCATCAACTCAGCTCTCAAATAACATGAGAAAAAGTGGATCATGGGGGACCAATGGTCACCGATTATGCATTGTTTGTTATAAAGAGGGCGCAAGTAGCTACAAGTAGTGGGTCTTTAAGTCATTATTTCTAATTAAAATCATCGAAGCTAACATATTCACAAAAAGTGATACATGTAACCTATCACAAATGAAAATCATGCAATTCAAATGTGATACATATGCAAATAAAGTACATCAAATTGAAAAGTGAATCCAACATATTAAGAGATTTAACACAGCAGTTGGAAAAATGTGTGGAATGATTTGTATGTAACAGAAGAGGGGAATAAGAGCGAGGTGGATAAAGAGACCAGTGAGGTTCACAGGTAATGCTGAAGTATTCATGATACTACCATCAAGCCCATTACAGACTACAGACTGGGGGAGGGGGGGGGGGGGCTGATTTCATTTTTTATTATCCAGCAAACTTGTCAATAGAGAAGGCTTAAAGAAGGAAATTACATTCACTGTATGCCAAAATTCACTGTATTTCAAAAGCCTTTTATTCATTATCAGACCTGCATAAACTTACCTTGGGTACTTTCATTTGTCTTGACTTAGGAAGCCACTCATTGCAGTATGAGAGCAGACGGTTCCAGCTAGATGTGACCGGTTTAATCTGGTTCTGATCAGATTGGTGTACCAGGCTGCAGATGACTCCTGGATCGTGCTGTGTGTTGAGGATAGATGTGAGCACTTGGGAGAGGTAGTCAGCAACTGTAAGAAAATTATAATAAAAAGAGATGCAAGTGAAATAATTGCTGAAGAGTCGGAATTAAAACCGAAAAATAGAGACATCCAAGAAAGCTAATGTGACATTCAGATCAAGGGAGAGCCAAAGAAAGAGTGACTAAGAGCAAATATCCAGTCCAAGATGCGCCTTTTTGCTGATGATAGTGTGATTTACAGAGAAATTCACACTAAGAATGACACCTCCATCCTTCAGCAAGACCTACAAACCTTGTCTGATTGGTCAGCGAGATGGTTCATTGCTTTCAATGTCAAAAAGTGCGCCTCCCTTACCATCACAAAGAAAAGAACACCCATACAGCATAACTACCGGATTTCCAACGAGATAATACCCAGGATAGACAAGTACAAGTATCTGGGGGTAACTGTAACCAAGGACCTTCGATGGAATACACACTGCCAACTCTTACTGAACAAGGCCAACAAAACCCATGGATTGCTGCGGAGAACCCTGTCACCATGCACCAAGGATGTGAAGTCAAGAGCATACACAGCCCAGGCTCGACTGCAGCTAGAGTATGGTTGCTGGAGCCTGGAACCCCCACACTTCTGGTGCTGCCGAAGGCCTGGAAAGGGTACAGAAAACAGCTGCTCGTTTTGTCTTTCGCGACTACTGAAGATCCACGTCAGCTACAGGGCTTGTTTCCCAGCTGGGATGGGATAAACTGCACAAACGTCGTCTTCTAGCACAAAGCATCATGCTCTTTAGAATACACCACCAGCTAGTCAATATTTGTCTTCCTCACCTCATAACCAAAGCTACATACATCAGCAGAAGAGACCGCACACTCAAGCTCTCTGTTCCTGAGGCAACATTCGCATCTGGAATCAGCTACCAGCCACTGCAGTTACTGCCCCAACAATTGCTGCTTTCCAGATGACCGCCCTCCCTGTCATCAGAGAGTTGGAACCTCCTGTAGGTTCCAGAATGCTGTAAACCATATAGCAGCATGAATTTTTACTTGCACGTCACTGTTTTACTGTATAAAAACACTGTACACCCTTTTGTTGTCTGCCCCTTCACCTGCTGTCACAACACATCCCATCCCAGTATAGCTTGGAAAAGCTGCTTCAGGGATTACCTCATCAAGTATCAAGTAAGAGAGAGAAAGAAAGAGAGAGAGGGAGAGAGAGAGAGGGAATAAGAGGGATAGAGAACAGAGAGATAAACACAGACAGACAGAAACACAAACTTTTTTCTTATAACTAAAGAAAATCCAACAAATTTTAAAAACAACTCACAAATAAATTGATTAAGTATTTACCATATCATACAGACCTGTTTGAATACTTTCATGTGCCCACTCTTTGACTCATGTGGCTTTATACAATTCTATAGAAATCCCCCTTACACATGTGCAAGCGAGATACACTGCGACACAAACTCATACCTTTCTCACTGTCTTTCATACTGCTGAACTCTTCCAATGCAGCTGGTACAAGGGCACTACATGGCAATGACCTTGTTTGACCCAGGTCAGGGTTTACCTCCTCCTCCTGTGATTGGTCAGTTCGGGAGACAACGTCATCTTGACTTGCCGCAATGATTGGTATGTCATCCATATCAAGGATAGCTGAGGTTTAGAGGAGACAGAAAGATATATAAGTGACTGAGTCAGCAAAGGGGAATTCACAATCATACCGTCTTGTGCTCAGCAAAAGAGTCTTAGATACTTCATTCAACTACAATATATGTCTAATAAACCATGAACAACCCATTTGCGTATGTTGTATTATTCTAGTTGTAAATTGACCCCTTCAGCCTGTGCTGCTGGCCAGATTTTATATACCAATCAAATTAAATAAATACATAAATTTGTATGTTAACCCTCTTTGTATCATTGTCATCATCTTAAATTTACCACACAAATCTGTTTCACAAAGACTAAGATCGACTTTAAGTTGGACTTAACTATGGCAGGCTATTCATGCCACTGTTTGCTCTCACCATTTACTGGCATTTGTCTCTCAAGGAACGTACAAATCATGGTCACAAATCTACAGAATTTACATTTTTTGATAATTCATTTAATATGGAAGGAAAAAATATTAAATAAAGATCATAATGGTGAGAGCAAACAGTGGCATGAACGGCCTACCATAGTTAAGTCCAACTTAGAGTCGTTCTTAAAGGTAAAGACCAGGTCTGGTCATGCAATTGTATTGTGAAAGAAAAGTGAAAACATTCAGAAAAGGTTGATCATCTAGCATATAAGTATTGGTGTGTACTGCAAGGTTCTGGAATCATCAAAATGATAAGAAATTTGGCCCAGTCTTGGTAAAGTTACAAGCACTGTACACAGAAAGATGTATATGGGACTACGCGACACATGCGCGATATCCGGATAGATATAATAATTTACCAAGTATATCAATTATTAGGCGGTTTCCTGGCAAAATTTGTATCATCACGTATTAGTCAAAAGAGCTTCCATTTCATTTTTGAGAGGGGGGCGTTTCTTAAACTGGTCTATACCTTTAATCTTTGTGAAACACTCCCCAGTTCTCACCTTTAGTCCATGTTTCACTATCACTATAAGTAACCCACTTTGGTTACTTGTCATCCATCTTAAATTTACCACACTAATCTGAACAGTTCTCACCTGCAATTCCTGCTTCAGACACACTCCTGGAATCCTCTTCCTCATCATCCATCCTCTCATCCTCCTCCTCATTCTCCATCTCCATCTCAGCCACAGCCTCCATGATGCGATCATTGAGAGGGTACGGGTTCCTCACCACCTTGCTCAGGATGCGTTGCAGGAAGCCAGCCACGACCTTGGGGTCATGGGTCGCCGAGGTTGGAGCGGAGAAGGCATCAAGCCAGATGATTGGTTCGTCAGGGCATTGATCAAACTGACCAGTGTGCTTCAGGACCTGAATGAAACAGAAATGCAATAAAACACAAGAATATTATAAATGATTGATATTATTTAGAAACTATTCCTCTGTTTTCATATATTGATCATTATTTATTTGCGATGACCGTTATTTACATATTGATCTTATGTATTTATTTGCTTTCATCAATTACATTTGTTGTGTTTTTGTTTGTTGGCTTTTCTTCGATACAGATAATTTCATTGTAAAAACATTACAAAAATAAATTTTAATTTATTACGTGCATGAAGGTTTAAATTTTAAATTACATATACACATCAGGACAAATCAACATGGTAAATATGTAAGAGAAGACATTGTTGTATTGCTTTTCAATATCAAGAAAAAAAATGATAATGAAAGAATGATATGTTTTCAAATATAGCATACAAATCAGATGCACATGAATGAATTTTTTTTGTTCTATATTTTACAAAAAAGCAGTAACCTTGTGAGATTTGGAGCACTGTTATTTTCATGTTCTTCAACTAGACTTACTTGGCAGATGAGTTGCTTGGATACATGGATGAGTTTGGGATCAGAGGAGGTCATCAATACAGTCAGCAGCTGACTCATGGCTGACCCTTCACCTTTGACCTTGTGGAGAGACAAAACCATTGTTGTAAAAAAAAAAAAATCAAAATAATATTGTAAAAATCAAGTAGACATGGAAGCACAAGATCGAGATAATAAATGATTTATTTGATCATTGTAAATATACAGTATAGTAATTGTGTTTATGCCATAATACATGTAATTCATTTTGATGTTCCGAAACAGGAAAGAGAAAAATCTGCCAATTATACCAAAACGATGTTCAATGATCTTCAGCAGGAATAGCCACAGCATTTCTCCAGGACTTACACATATATTATCACATGCAAGCTGATCCCAACTTCTAAAACTTCATTTTGTAGATGGTTTAAATGCTACTGATTCTTGAGACGAACATGATATTTAAGTGATACAAGTCTCAACAAGCTAGGTACCCCATGTATGAAACAGAGAAAAACTGGAAAATGAGCAAAAGCCTGAGAGATTCAAACTGCATAAATCTGCAAATTAAGGAAAAATCTTAGATCCAAGACTTAATATAATAATAATAATAATAATAATAGTGAACATTTATAATGCGCCATGTCTGTCAAAAATGACACTCCTGGCGCAGTTGTGTGGAAATTAAATGAAAGAATTTTTGACTGGAATTTGAAGGACAAACTACCCACCTCTTTAAACCAACGGAAACGGCCCACATCGAAACCCATCAAGAGTTTCATGGTCTCGTACTGAAGCTGCAAGGCATGCTGGGTAGATGTAATGCTGCCCTCTTCGGTATTAATGTGATCTGAGTGGAATATTCCATGGAGGAGTCTGCTGAAGTCAAATGATGTTTGAAGAAAGGCAGTTGGGAGAACGTCGGTGTATGAAGTCAGGATTCTCATGATGTGTATGAGAATCTCTGCTGGCTCAGGTTGTTGTAATCCTGCATTTAAAAGTAAATAAATAAATATATGGTGAGAATTCTGAATTAAGTGATGCACATTTCACACATGTAACACAAAAAGCTGAATATTATTTTAGTCATCAACTTGGCAACATTCTGGGTTTATCACATAGCAAACGTATCTTATTCTGCAAAAAATAAGGATTACTTGTTAACCACAAGATTTTTTTAAAATAAACTATTCATGAAAAAGGTATTTCTAGCCAAGACATAGAATGATTGCCTACTTTTAAACAACCATTTCCTCTCTTGAAAACAACTATGTTCATCAGTTGTCAGAAACAGTATTTTTAAAAGACAAAACTTGTTCTACAAAATGAAAAATGTGGTTAATAATCATATGGGAATGAAATACAGTCACCCTAATATATGATTTACATATTGCATATCAAACAAATTTCTTGGGAGATACATGAAGGTTTCAATATCATAGGATCTTGACATATCTATTACCTGGGGAAATGTCTTGATCCCCTGCTTGTGTCTGATCTGACACCATCTTCTCTGCAGTGTGTCTGCTGCCCTCTTTCATTCTGATGAGATACCTCTCCCAGCATGACAGCAAGGTGTCTACATCAGGTAGAAGCTGGTAAAGTAGAAGAAAAAAATCCAATAATTATGTTTAAATGATTGATAGTAATGAAGGAGACATTATATGGCACTGCAAAGTTTGGGTGAATCTCTGCCGTTTTAATGGAATATTCAAAAGTAGTGACTCACTATTAAAGGAAAATTTGCAGACATTTATAGAGGTAGGAAAGATCATTAACCTCTACTTGAAAAACAATTGATTGGCAGGTTCTTATTTTTATACTGTTATATGCCATATTTAGAATGTTAAGGCATTTGAAGAGCCATGGTTTTCAAGGAGCAGTCATTTTTTATCTGATGTTCTTCCACACTTGCATAATAACAATGATAACGCTCACAAATTATTTTTCACCTCTTCACGTAACCTTCTATTTAAATGTGATTTACAGGTCATCAATCATCACAAATTGCTAAATCACTTGAGATATTTGCCCCTGCATGGCTTTAAGACCGCAAAAAATCTCCAAGACATTCAAGGACTAAAGGGTCTACACATTGATAACAATACACAATGACCTTGTGACCACTGACCTTCAAGAGTGTTTCCTGATACTGCTTTGCAAATATCTTCTTTTCTGTGGAGGATAGCAGTGCATCTGCCTTTCTGCTGTGCTCCATGTTACCTTTTGCTTTCTGCATCACTCTGTCAATGAGCTGTAGACCTGTTAGACACACCACTGGGCTCTGGTGCTACAGAAAGGGGGAGTGGTACAAATTAAAATCAGTATTTGAATGATCACAAGTATCATGTTTATTAACAACATAATAATAATTGCTGCCTTCAATTATATATAACAGATTCTATCATGGCAATATATAGCACAATTCTTATACTGTAGCTTATTTCTCCTTTCCCTATCTCTTCCTCCTCATCTCAACTATTTTCAGCAAAATCACAATCATCATCATCTTAATCATTAACCTCATAATAACCACCAACATCATCATTATCACAAACATCATCATGATCATCTTCACCACTGTCACCAACACCATTATCATCATTAATCATCACCATTGTCATCATAATCATCATCATCACCATCATCATCATCAGCAACATCATCACCAACATCATCATCATCATCATCATCATCATCATCATCACCAACACCCCATCATCATCACCACCACCATTATCACCACCACCACCACATCCTCCTCCACTCATGCATCTTCTTCCTGCTTCACTTTCATTATCATGGTTATCATACCTCAACAAGATCATCATCGGCAACACCAAGTAATATCATCAAAAACTTCTTGCTCCGACAAAACAATCCCAAGATGTTAATACAAGTAATAATAACTAATGTGTAGTCAAATATCACATATCATTAATTTTCCTTAGTTACCTTAATGCATTGTAGTAAGAATGCATGATTGGCAACATCAGGTACTGTAGTCACCATCACCATGGAGACCATCTTGGACACACCCACTTTATCTGACCTGGTAAAGGCTGGACTTACATTAGGCTGGCCATCATATATCTAATTCGAAAAAGAAATACAACAAAAAGTATGTACAGAAAAGTGAGAATTAGGCATTGGCATGATTATCAGTTGTTTGATAATCTAATACATAATTGTGAGAAATATTTAAATATGTTATAGTTTTTTATAACACAAATTTTCAAAAATTGGCTGTTAAAGAAAGAAATTTAAGGACTTAAAATTTTCTTGCAATGGGTCCCTATTGTAACCTCTGAAATGCTTGCCAACTGTCTTCTGAAAACCTCATTGTACCATACCTTCTCAATGAAGCTCATGTTGGCTAGCCAAGATGACGAGGCTCTTGGGGTGAAGGAGAACGGACAGGAGGAGAGGTACTTGGGCAGCAGGTCTGGACAAGTCTTCAAGATCTGGACCACTAGATCAGCCACAAGGTCATCGGTAGTTGCAGTCTTCAGCATCTGAAGGAACTTCAAGAGGGCGCTGTTCAGATTCCTGTTTAAATTCACGCACACATATGCAAAAAGATAACTCAGATAATCTGTGTATATGTTGACTTTAGGTTAGATAGAACATGTATTTTGATGATCTTTGGTTTGATTTTAAACAATGGTGAAATGAGTTCATAAAACAGAAAATTCCAATTCATCTACAAGGTACAAATAATACAAGTTCAACAACTTGAAATTTGATAGTGTACAATGTAGCTGAAAGAGAGATAGCAAGATAAAATAGTAGAAGGGTGTCATTTATGGGGTGATATCATCTTGTTTGTGTGTCTCATTTTCCTTCTTCATTCATTTTTCTCTCATTTTTTTATATTTGCTACCAAAAGCCTTTAGAGAAATGGCTTATCATCTGTTGCATGTGTAAAATACACATTTCTCTTGCTTACTTTCCACTAAGTCCTATTGATTTGTCCAGGAAGTTGATGCCATGTTTGGTGGAGGTGGTGACTTCTATAAGGAAGGAGTGTGCCATCTGTCTCACAGCTTCCTGGCCGGCCTTCTCAGGATCTTCTGCTGCCTAAAGGACATTGAAATACATTCATGTAAACATATGGATTCACAGAAAAAGTAAAAATATGCAATTTTGAAATGTGCTATGAGAGTTCTGGCATTTACCTTGGGCTCTTTTAACATAAGAAAATGTTTTTTCAAATAGGTTTGGGAGCTATCTGAAGGACAGTGGTTTATTCTTTTGATTTTCAATAATCATGCATTTTGCGTTACAGACGCGTCTTTTCGTCTAAATTCATGTTGCCAAGCTACCTTCATCAACTTCTGAATTCAAGTTCAGTTTATTTCACATCCAATAAAAAATTTACAACAATATAACATTCAAATACAATAATATAAAAATGCAATATATATAAAATATGTAATGAGAGAAAAAAAATTACAACAACAACAGCAACACTAAGAATTAATGGGTAGAGTAGGGATGTAAGGGACCAATTCAATCATTTCTCGGTTAGAATGGAAAACTGGAAGATAAAGGGATCCACATAATGGTAACATAATAAAGACCTACCTACACTATCTTATTCCTATTTTGTTTGATCTTATGTTTGATTTCATTTTTATTATAATATATGCATGATTTATTGGACAAAGAACAGATTTAATTTGTGTGTTTATAATAAGTATTAGTTGGTAATTTGTAGTCAGACAATGGTGCGCTTAGAAACAACCGTATTAAGCCCCTAATAAAGGTTGTGTATTATTATTATTACCTCGACTGGAAGATAAGGGGATCTACAGAATGATGACATCATAAAGACCTACCTCGACCTGATCATCCTGTATATCATACTGTCCTTTCCATCGACCGTAGAGGTGTGCTATCTGAAAGAGGGTGAACTCGTTCAACACCGGTAGTTTCTGGGTCTTTGTTACAGCAAGAGTACATACAAGATGCTCCTGTACAGCATTGAGGAAGACTTGGAGAGTGGATGCTCTATCCTCCACCAAGCCTTTGAAGAAACCCTTCAGGAAATCTATTCAAGGGAGATTCAAGGTTGAATAGAGATCAAGGTTGAATGGGAATCAAGCGAAGTGCAGGGATGCCAGTTAGAATTGACCAGAGGGCCTGAAAATCACCTGGAATGAGCTATTTTGTACACAAAAAAGCCTAAACTATGGTCAGAAAATAACTTGCCAAGGCCTGAAAACTGGCATCCCTGATATTGGTGGTTGTGGTTAATTTACCCGACTGCTAAGAAAGGATAAATGCTTGTTAGTAAGCGACCAGAGGACCAACAGCTTTACGTCCTCTCAGAAGGACCAATCAAGCATAGAAGAGGCTTTTGAGATAATCTATTCAAAAATTCAATTACATCAATTTTGCAGGCTTGTGACTGCAGAGTACATGTATCTATGTGACACAGGTTTCAAAGGCAAATTTTTTTTTTCCCACCATAAAAAGAAATTGGATGGGAAAGTATGCTCTATGAATGATCTTGATATTCTAAGATTTCTGCTTTCAAATGTTTTCTAAATAGAATATAAAGTAAATATGGTATTAATTAAGTACAAGAATTCAAAATAAAGAAATAATTGTTGTTGTACAACAGTAATTCTAGCTTTAGAGATCAGCTATATGATAAGTATACTAAATAATAATTAGATAAATGCAATCTCCTCTTCCTACCATTCAATACATTGTTAATAAATGATTATATTTTTAAATTCAGGTTTTGAGATGGCATTTACCTTTGTTGGCTAAGAACTGTGTAGTAGTGTGTTGGTCGCCAGAAACTAGAAAAGCAATGGCAAACCTCATGAAACACATTCTGACATCTTCCTCTGCCTACAAACAAGAACAGAATAAAAAAATAGGTGAAAATCAAATAAAAGGGGGAAAAACAGATGCAGGGAGTGAGAGACATTAAATAAAGAACAAAGAATTGTAAAATCTACATTTTCATGAAACAAACTCAAAAGAGGAAGGTGAATACACAAGTTCAGGAAGAAAAATAAAAATACATACATTCTTTGCATACACAATAAAATATTCCTACAAATTATCTTACCCTACATAAATAAGATAGAAATATAGTACTCTTCATCACTATCATACAAACACATCTTTGAGAAGTAGCTTACTCAACAATGAAAACTTGCAAACGAATTTGATGACAATCACTCCATATTTTACCTTACTGTTTCGTCTGTGAAACAAAGGAATCAGGGATCCATGGTCAAACTTAAACAGGTTCAAAACCTCATGAGCCGATGACGTATCCAGCGCGACAATCGCGGTCAGAAAGCGCAGAGCTGCCATGATGACCTTGGCCGTGTTCTTTGGATTGAGGGCCCGGTAGACGTGACGCATGTGCATGCGTAGGAGGACGTGTAGGGACGGGAGGAAGAGGGAGCGGAAGTGATGGAGGTCATCGGCGAGTCGGAGGATGATGGAGGTCAGGCAGTTGAAAATGAGTTGAAGCTGAAAAGTGAAAGGAGAATTTGGATTAAAGGCACACTGCCATACTTGTAGCTACTTGCTCCCTCTATATAGATAACTTCCCCAATCGGTGCCTGTTGGTCCCCCATGATCCTCTTTTTCTTATGTTAAATGAGAGCCGAGTTAATGAGATAGCCACCTGTCACAGTGACCTCGATGGCTCGCTGTGTGGTCTAATCCCTTCTTGCCCAGTAGTGGTGACGGTCTTTAAGAGACAATCATCAACTATCAAGTCTTAGGGTAATGACCATCAGGGCCCCATTTCACAAAACTTGTCATCAGTGACAAATGACAATTTTTGTTATAAGCTTCAGAAATCCTTGCTTCTGATTGGTTACCAGCAGATTTGACACTGATTTTTGTCATTTGTCATTGAAAAAAGGCTTTGTGAAACAGGTCCCAGGTGTAAGTTCAATACTCATCTTATCCCAGATATCTTTTGACTTCTGCTCTGACTTCTCTAGGCTCTTCTGTTCGACAAGACTCTATTCAACATAATAGCCAAAACTTTGTTTACTAATTCATTTTTCTTTTGAATACTAAAATTATTTATCATTCCAGAAAATCACAAAAGAAATTTGTATTCACCTTTCATTGCAGATAAGATACAGAAGAAAGTAAGGTATACCTCTTTGCTCTGCAATTTCTTCCATACAGGTCCGAACTGATATTTTAACGGTGTGCAAGCAAAAGCCCCCCCCCCCCTCGTTTTTTAAGTTTGAAATTTTGTGGCCTAGAATAAGAATTCAGATTTTCGTGTTTCCAAGGAGACTGCACTGTTATTGTTGAACCCTGCCTCTGTCTTTTTAGAAAACTGATATCAAGTCACACAAAAGTTTCATAACTTTCTTTGCTTGAGACCACCAGAATATTTTAACTCTTTTAGTTTACCTCAGAATTGGGCCTCTTGTCTGAGCTCAGTAACTCTGTGATTTCTGCACACTGTGGAGAATGCTGAAGGTATTCCTGAACGGCGTCAATGTTGCCATCACCACATGTAAACCCCTTGGCACAGGCACAAAAGTTTCCTAGAACTGAATAAGTCAAAACAGTGTGGTAGAAATTTAGAGATTTCATTTTTTATATTACACATTTACAGTAGGGGCACTGGTCCGACAATGAGGAATGTCCACATAAACGAGGATATCCTCGTTAATGCGGACAAATCGCGTCCTATAAAATAAGGATTTTTTTTTTTTTTTTTGACACTCTGCGGGTTTCGGGTTCCCTGACCTGCTCTAGCAATGCGAAAAAACGGATTCAGCGTAATAAAATATCCCCAGTTCACCGTCTACTTTTATGGGCAGGGTGCTACAAGAATTTTTTTCACCACTTGCCCTGTCGGGCAAGTGGGTTTTCAATTTACTTGCCCAAACAATATTTCCACTTGCCCAAAACTTTAAAGCGAAAAAGGACTCGAGGTTAAAGCATTTATTATCTCGTAATGATAAGTTAGTGTTTTAGATACGATAAATCTCGGATAAGTATGCGAAAACTAGACTAAACAACGTCGCTAAAACCATGAAAACAAAACAACAACGGCTTATATTCTGGGGGTCTCGATACTATTATCAAAATGACTCGCTCGGTCGGATCTTGAGACCGCAGTAATAAATTGAAAACGAGACAAAAACATTCATCTGATTTATATGAGCAGCGAGTTTTAAATAATATGTTCACAATCATTAACAGTCATTATGAATAAATATCAAACATTTGACTTTTTGTACTTACTAGAAAATCCCTGTTGTTTATTCCATTCCGATTCGCACGTGTTCATTTCCCTAGAATAATGACGTCATATTTGGCGTGATTCAACCAATCGGCAATCAGAGAATAGCAAAGGCCTGTCGGTGCGGCCTGCAGAGCTAGAGAGAGAGAGCGCGAATAAGCTCGCAGCTGGTACGATCGCGCTAGCTGTCTCTAGCTAGCTCACGGCCGGCCGTGCGTGGAGGCGGAGCGGCATTCATGGCTTGAAGTGTCACTGTTGCATGCGCGCTGAGCTAGCTGAGCTGGCTAGCTGTCTGTGAAGTTTTTTCGAAATCGGACCGATCGCTTTTTTGCTTCTGGATTTTGACGACGGGTAAGAAGTTGACGGGTGAATGGTAGAGTTCTTGGACACTAGGAAATTACTGTAAAAGTATCACTTGCCCGAATCGGGCAAGTGATAATTTGATTTACTTGCCCGACGGCTCAATTTGGTTGCCCCGGGACGTCGGGCAAGCGGGTTTGTCGCGCCCTGATGGGTTGTCAATGTGAAATGCAGGAAGTAAAATCATAGCGGAATCTGTTTATCGCATTGTCAACGCGTGGATCGGAAATAAAATTGGTCTGCGAAAAATGCGAACGATCCTTATTTTTGCGGACGCATCTATCCGCGTTTACGAAAACGATCCTTGTTTTTATGGGACGATCCTTATTGGTGGTAGTGTCTAGGATAGTTTAAAAGAAATGTTTTTTAATTGAATTTATTGACTAGCATATGAGTAGCAGTAATTACAGTGAGTACATCCAATCTGATATCAAGATTTTTCTCAAATCCCATGTTCATGATTCATCCACAGACCTCACTCACCCGAAAGTCAACAGTTGAAGTTCACATGAATTCAATTCAAAGACTTGCACCAGACAAAATAGAAAGATAGATAGATATTTGGTTTTATACAAGTACTGTTTAAAAAGTCCGAAGACTAAACAAGTCAGTTTACAATGTAAAATGCATAACAAAAAAAATAACAAGGTAAACAGTAGGGGCGCTGGTCCGAGAATGAGGATCGTCCTCATAAACAAGGATATCCTCATAAACGAGGACAAAATGCGTCCTCAAAAATAAGGGTCGTCTGCATTTTCGAGGACGTTTTTTTTCATCGGCGCTCTGGGGGTTTCATGTTACAGAACGGCCTGCTGGCGATGCCAAAAATGGATTCCCTGGGGGAAAATAACCCTAGTTCACCGTCTACTTTTATGGGTTGTCCGTCTTCCCAAGGATTTATTGCTCATAATGTGAAAATCTCTGTACAAAGTCAATGTAAAATGCATCAAGAAAATCATTGCAGAATCTGTTTTTTGCATCGCCAATGCGCCGATCAAAAATATGAAACGTCTGCGAAAATGCAGACGGTCCTTATTTTTGAGGACGCATCTGTCCGTGTTAAAGAAGACGATCCTCGTTTATGAAGACGATCCTTATTCTCGGACCAGCGCCCCTACTGGTAAAAAAACACATGGATAAATTAAATCATTAATAGATAATAGAGTAAAGTACCCGGTTTTCGGCCACTTAAGACAAAATCCTATTTATTGGACTCTTTACTTCCTATTTATTATCATTTCTTGTTCAAATCATGAAGCAAATATTATTATTATTTAAACAAAAAAAGAATCCCCCCAAAAAATCACGAATTGCCATGACAATATTCATTTCAATTTTCACTGTTTTGGAGCCGGTTATCGGCCGAGCGTTTCAGTTTACGGCCGCATGTACAAAGTCAATAGGAAGCGCTCGCGCGCCGTGCGTTTCTGCGCTGATGTATAGCACAAGCGGGCGGAGCAGGTATCCCACGCCGGGGCTCCCGGGTGCTCGCCTGGCCGAATACAGGCACAGCAGTGATCGGAAGTTGGAATCTGAATTAGACGGACATATCGTGTGTGCGTCGCGGTGTGCGGCTGCATTGATTTAATACATGCGATGAGATACTTTTGAGCTTGCGACCAGCACAAAATCGGGCTCTATATCTGAAAAATACTTGAAATAAAGCTCATTTTATGGTACCCATATTTCTTACATACACGCGTAAGAAACTCGATTTTTCAGATTTGGGTAGCGGGACCGCCGATTACATCGCTAAAATGTGATATTTTAGGATATATTTTTCATTGCAAACGTGGTTCTTCAGTGACACTGGCATGGTATGGTATGTGTGGGATATGTGTTATGCTATTATGCGATGTATTTTAAAGTGATTTTACCATGTATCCAACCAATTGGCCGAAAACCGGAGCTGACCGATTACCGGGTACTTTACTCTAGAATCTAGTCTAAGTAAAAAAATAATGTTTATCTTTTATTTCTTCTGGAAAATTTTAAAATCAGGTGATGAGTGATTATCTGCAATTAGAAATTTATTTAAGGACATTTTAGTAATACTAGTAGCAGAATTAGAACTCGATCTCGATCAACTCTTTACTTGCCGCAGGAGCGCCAGCGGACGGAGAGTTAGTTCTACGGGTCCGCTGGCCGGGTCGACTACCTTGGCATCGCGTAGTTATTCACTCACCTTCTGCGAGTAAGACACCGTCTTTTTTCAACTGGCTGATGAAATTGGCAGGATCAAATGTTGTTCTAATCTTTTTGCCATCAGTTTCCATGGTACCGGTCTCTTCATCATCCTCACTTTCATCCATTTTTGCTTCATGTTTACGTTTTCTTGCTGCCTTTTTCTGGCGCACATGTTTGCCTTCGTCTCGACCCATTTCGCAACGTTGATGAGTATGGAACGCTACTTGAAACGTGCAAAAGTGGACCCTACGTAATCGGGAGGGGGGCAGGGGGGGGGGGGGGTAGGGTGACCTTTACATTGTAATATAGAAGAATTTTCATTGCAACTGTTCATGTTTGAGGGCCTATTCAAGATTTTAAAAAATAGATAGTTCACATGTTCAATTGCATGGCGAAGGGGCCGCAGGCCAAGTATTCATTATAACGATTTTTCCATTTTATTAGTTATTTATCTATTTCACATAATGGAAAAAACACACACAGTATTTAAATGACGACCCACTCTGTTCTTTCATAAACGCTGTAACGACAACAAATCTACATTTTAAAAAGAAAAGAAAACACAGACAAGGAACAATTTTAAAATTTACAATAAAACGAGAACATGTACTACAAAATAAATCAGAGCAACTTAACGGTTGCAACACGTGCAATAAAAGTCAAACAAAAGAAGAAAAATATCAGAGCAATGTGAAGTTCGTTCCCTTTTTTACCTTCATTTTGGACGTTGAATTTCACCGGGTGGATCACGGAGACTTGAGATGAAATTTGGTAAACGTCCTTCATACAACAATGGTGGTGATGATTTTTCTTAAAGGCAGGCTTTACTACTTCAGCTAGAAGAGATCAGACCGTGCACCCAGCGAGTCAGCGAGGTTACTGTGACAGGTGGCTATCTCATTAACTCAGCTCTCATTTAACATAAGAAAAAGAGGATCATGGGGGACCAACAGGCACCGATTGGGAAGTTTTCTATATAGAGGGAGCAAGGAGCTACAAGTAGGACGGTGTGCCTTTAATTGTTCGTTATCCAGCTTTCTATTCACCAAAGAAAGTTGCAATACAGGTTGTCTTTTTTTTATCTCCCTTGACCCCCCCCCCCCCCCCCCAACAAAAAGAAGAATAAGAACGAGAAGAAAAGTTATGATATTTTCATTTAATTATCCGTATCAATTTTGAAACATTCTAAATATCACTTCTTGACAGTTTTTACATCGACTGAGGCCAGCTACGGGATATAGGGGGCGCTAGACCAGTAAAATGTACGGACGAGGTTTGGAAGTTCGTAATATCTCAATCAACACAGAAAATACATAGGCTTCGGGGATTGAATTATGTATGCGTATATTTGTGTGAAGAGCCAGACGGTTTTCCACTTATTTTGAGACGGTCCCTGCACGAGATGTCAGTCACAACGGAATTTCATACAGGTGTCATTTCCGGTATGTACACCAGCCCGATATAAACATCACTGAAATTCATGTTATTTGCAGCCTATTCATAGTCGCGTGGCTGTAAGATTCTTGTGTATATTTCACTTTTCTGGCCTAGTATACGCCACGCCTATTTTGAGAGGGTAGATGCACGTGCTCTTTTATTCTTGAACAATTTGATTGACGTCCACGTGGAGGCAGTCTCTGGTTGAGGAAAGAGATATGATTGGCTTAAGATAAGACATGTGATAATCGTTGAGCGGCTCCTCATTGGCCAAAGGTAAAAAACGTAATAATCAAGGTGCAGAAGACTGAAGCTGATTGGTTAGTACTGATAGAATCGGGGAAGGTGATTGGATGCAGGCCATTGTGTTATGTCTCATCGTTAAGTCACTTTAGTCGTTCTCGTCGAAGTCCTCGTTGAAGTCATTGTCAAAATTGTCCTTGAAGTCAAATCATGTCACGGGAACCCCGCCCCCCCCCCCCCCACTCAGTGTTATTTAGGGTACGCATAAATTATGCTCGTTCCCTCTTTTTGAAAGCACCCCTATCTGAGGACTGCCAACTTCCGGACCCCCCTTTCGCGGGCTTTTCGCGGGCTTTTCCTGCCTTGGAGACCCCCCTAAATCAGGAAAAGTGCTCAATGTACCCCCCTAAATTCGGAATAACTTCTCAGGAGTCCAAAGAGATGAGAGAAAAAAAGGAAAAACACCCCCTTTTTAAAGAAATCTCCGGGTGAAAAGTCAAATACACCCCTTTTTTTTACAATTCTCGGGCCGGACTTTGTCGCACGAAAAGTACCCCTTTACCGGACATTTTGGCAACACGCATGCGGTCATTCCGACCACTGAGTGGGGGGGGGGGGGGACTCTTTAGTATTATGCGGGGCATTCTGTCTCGGGGAGACTTTTGTTACAATGTTTTTTTGAGGTAATTAGTGGGAAAACCAGCCAATACAGAGAACCGAAGTCAAAGTTTATTTCTGAAAGTGGAAGTAGGGGTAAAAGAGAAATCGACCATTTATTTCTTCGTTTCTATGTTTTTACTTACTAGGTAGGGGTTGTCATAATTGGGAAAGGTGATTTTCTCTGCAAGCTTATGTCTTTAGATTTGAGAAATCGATGCAATGTGAGTGTGATTTTTCATCTTGTCTTTCCAATAATTCCTTTCAAATCCCCATGCTCATTGTAATGCAAATGAATACAGAAACAGATTCATGAATGGTATATAAACAATTTAAAGACCTGTTTTTACATTAATCGTGAATTTCACCTAGTGGATCACAGACTTAGGATAACATTTGGTAAAGGTCCTACATCATACTACAATGGAGGTGATTATATTTTGTTTGTGTCCAGCTTTCTATTCACCCTAGAAAGTTGCTTTTTTTTCTTCTTCATAGTTATTCTTTTTTATCATAGTTTTGTAAGAATGTATAGGACAAACTTTCATGTGGTTATCCACTGCCAATCACTTATTACTGCTTCATTTATCCGTATCTATTTTGAAACATTCTAAATATCACTGCTTGACAATTTTTATATCGACTCAGGATCACTACGGGATATAGGGGGCGCTAGACCAGTAAAATGTACGGATGAGGGCTTTAAAAGTGCTAAATGAGGTTTGGAAGTCCGTAAACAAGGATAGAAAATTCAATTAACACAGAAAAATAGATAGGCTTCGGGCATTGAATTATGTATGCGTTTATTCGTTTATATAGGCAGGCGACTTTCAACTTATTTTGAGACGGTCCCTGCACGAGATGTCGGTCATAACGGAATTTCATACAGGTGTCCGTGCTAGTATGCACACCAGCCTGAAATTCATGTTATTTGCAGCCTATTCAAAGTCGCGTGGCTGTAAGATTCTTGTGTATATTTCACTTTTCATCGCCGGACATTTTTCTGGCCCTGTAAGCCACGCCTGTTTTTGAGAGGGTATAGAAGCACGTGCTATTTTTTTCTTGAACAATTTGATTGACGTCGACGTAGACGCAGTTTCGTGACTCAGGTTCAGGAAAGCGATTTGATTGGCTTAAGATAAGACATGTGATAATGGTTGAGTGACTCTGAAAAGTGAAAGGAAATTTCATTGGCTAAAGGTAAAACACGTAATACTCATGGTGCAAAAGATTGTTGAAGGCATTGTTGAAATCGTCCACGAAGTCCAGTTTAGCTTAGAGGGCTGTCTGAACGTGAACAAAAATCAGAGACATCTCTGGTAAAAAACTAGCAGGGGCGGCGATTTCTTTTCATGACCGGGGGGGACGAAATGCGAGGAACGAGGGAGGAGTGACGTAATGAGCCAAAACGTTTTTTTTGGGGGGGAGGGGAGAAAAAAAATCCGCATCATCATCGCTCTTACATGTTACATGCAGGCCCCGCGGAACCGTTTTTCAAAGTTGGAGGGGGGGGGGGTAAAGTATCAGATAGAGCAAAGCAATTAAGTTGGGTGTAACTTTGGCGTGGGGTCCAGGGGCAAAGTCCAGGCGGGGGTCAAGGGGCGGAGCCCCATGAAGCTCAGAGTTTTTAGGCATTTAATAAGGGTCAGATGAGCATATTTTGATACCTTATTTGTTACACTTGCATGCAGGTCAGTAATCGTACTGGGGTCCAGGGGGCGAAGCCACCAGAAGCTCAGCGGTTTTAGGCATTTAATTACGATTAAATGAGCATCCAGGAGCCGCCTTATAGGGCCCTTGGTGGGGTTTAGGGGGCGGAGCCCCCGTAAGCTCAGGGTTTTAGGCTTTTGAATATGGTCAGAGGACCATCCAGAGGCCCGCCTAGGGCCCTGGTAAGGTCCAGGGGGCGGAGCCCCCGGAAGCTCAGGTGTTTTAGTAATTTAATTATGGTCAGCTGAGTAACCAGGGACAAGCCTTAGGGCCCTAAGTGGGGTACAGGGGGCAGAGCCCCCGGAAGCTTGGGGAAAATCATGCCATTTCAGTAACATTTGTAAATAATTAGTAACTGGTATCGAATTAGAAATAAACCACGTTTGAATTTTATCGGGGGGGGGGGGAATGCCCAAAGCACGAGTGAGTGAGCATAGTGAACGAGAGGGGTCAAGGTAAATTATATTCCTTAGCAAAACTATAGTATGAAAACAAACAAAATACCTGTTTCACACTTCACTTTTCTACAATATTAATTGTACATTTTGAAGGATAATATGAGAGGGAGCATAGCTCCCGAGCCAGAAGATTTTTGCATTTTTATTTGTCTAAACGCTGCACTCTTGGGCCCTCCAAAGCCTAATAGTGTGTTGCAGTCTTTAGTCAGTATTTGCCGTACATTATTTTTGTGTACTTTTTCAAATTTTCCGGGGGGACGATCCCCCCCTACAAAAATCGAGGGGGGGGGGACGTGTCCCCCCCCCCCGTCCCCCCCCCCCCCGGGATCGCCGCCCCTGGAAACTAGTAAAAAGATTTGGACATGTCCAAGGTAATTTGTCTCAAAGGCAGACACGTTACCGTCTTACCGACTACATCATAGACTGTTATTAATATTATTTCTGGTGATTATCAATTTACAAGCTCTTCGGTAGCTTGGTTTAGGCGCGTAGCCAGGGGGTGCGGTGGGGGCGGTCGCCCCCCCCCCCCCCCAAAAAAAAAAAAAAAAAAAAAAACGCTGCCAAAAGAGAGAGAGAGAGAGAGAGAGAGAGAGAGAGAGAAGAGAAAAAAAGGGAGAGGACGTAGGAAGAAAAAGGAGCAGACAAAGACAAGAATCGAAAACGGTACAACGAATCGTCTTCTTTCTCTAATGATTTTAATGAAACGTCACAGGGGGGGGGGGGGGAGGGTTGCTCCAGAATACATACATTAAACAAATGAAGGGGGGTTTTACCCCCAAAACCCCCACCCCCCCCCCTTGCGTACGCGCCTGGCAGGGGTGTTTTTTTTTTCGAGCGAGCGAGAAATTTTGACTCCCTTTTCTTTAAAATTACAATTTTCAGGCAAATACATTGTTAACAGTGTGTACACATTAATTTGCTGATTTGTATGTTTCAGAATATCTAAGCTTTATTTCTATTTCATAATTACATCATTCAAGTTTTCTCTGCTAGGTTTTAATTAGCAAAATGTCATGGACCCAGTTTCCCTTTCTCTTCATTTTCGTAGTGCTCACAATCTATTACATTGCCGTTTTGCAGCCGAACAGAAAATGTGAGAAACTGTTTATGATTAATGAGGTTTTAAAGGCAATTTTGTCGGTTTTCAAATCTTGCAATATGTTCCTCACTTAGCTGAAAAGTCATTTTTGGGGGTCGAAAACTTGTCAGTGTCGGGTAAACTATCCTTGTAGAACCCCACCCAAAAATTTGAAATCACCAATGAGTATTTGGTCAACCGTCACATCATAGGCCTATTGCGGTAATCGTCACCTTTTATTCGTATTTGTTTATTGAAACATATTTATACAGGATAAAAACATGATCAGCAAAGCTGTTTCCATCACGGTCCTGATTAAGGACATACAATTATTGTATGAAAAGGGCACTTATAAAAAAGGGGGGGGGCACTTGGCAAAGTAAAAGGGGCACTCGTCAAAATAAAAGGGGCAGTCCTCTTATATCTTAAAAAGGGAAATTATCAGAGGTGATGAGGGCACTTCGTGTACCTGAGACAGAGGCACTCATCTGATATGAATAGGGGCACTTATGATGTGCAATATAGCAAGAAACTGATGTGGGAAAAAAAAATACATTTCCAAATTTTCAAAGTGCCAGGAAAAATGCAGTAGGGTTGGTCTTTTTCTTCGTCCCCCCCCCCCCCCCCTCCCCCCTCCGGACAAACTGTATCAATCCCATACATAAATATTTAGAAAATGAATAAATGAGTAAATAAATTAATTAATAAATAAACCATTGAATAAATAAATAGGTTAATGCACAGACTGAGGAGTCACCTGGAAAGAGTACCTATAATAATTGTCCAGTTTGAAAAGAAAATATAATTGAAATTTAATAGTGTTTCATATTGCATTGTCCACTGCTGATTGTATTATGACTTACATTATTTATTTTGTTAGATCACTTGATGATTTGTTTATATTGACTCAGGACCGCTACGGAGTATAGGGGGCGCTAGACCAGTAAAATGTACAGGTGAGGGCTTTATGAGAGTTGGAAATTATTAAAGAAGTATAGAAAATTGCATTAACACACAAAACAGGTAGGCTTCCAGGGGCGGATCTAGCTTTTTGCTAAGGGGGGGGTTTGACCAAAATAATGACGATGCGGAGCATCGTCCACGAGCCGCGAAGCGGCGAGCCGATTTTTTGGGGGGTGTTTATTTGAACCCCGTAAGTGATGTTTTCCTGGCATCTATTAACACAATGGAGACCATAAAAAGCAGTGCATGATAACGTCTTTTTAAATCAAGTAACAGTTTAATACATAGTTATATCCAGAGTTATCATGTGTTTGGTTAAGTTACCAGATGAGTTGAATATCTTCTCACAATATTTGCACTTGAAAGGGTTTCTCTCCAGCGTGCGTTCTTCTTCTTTTTTTTTTTTTTTTTTTTTTTTTTTTTTTTTTCCTTTTTTTTTTTTTTTTTTTTTTTTGGGCCGCCCAAGGGGGGGGTTGCAACCCCCCCAACCCCCCCTGGATCCGCCACTGGCTTCAGGGATTGAGTTACGTATGCACTTATTCGTTTATATAGGTAGGCGATTTTACATTTAATTTGAGACAATCCCTGCACGACATGTCAGTCATAACGGAATTTCATACAGGTGTCCGTGTTGGTATGCACACCAACCCGATATTAACATTAATGAAATTCATGTTATTTGCAGCCTATTCAAAGTCGCGTGGCTGTAAGATTCTTGTGTATATTTCACTTTTCGTTGCAGGACATATTTCTGGCCTTGTAAGCCACGCCTATTTAGAGAGAGTCGAAGCACGTGCTCTTTTGTTCTTGAACATTTTGATTGACGTCCTCGTGGAGGCAGTTTCGTGACTCTGGTTAAGGATTGGCTAAAGTTGAGACACATGACAGTCAAGGTACAGAAGATTGAAGCTGATTGGTTAGTACTGATACAATCAGTGAAGGTGATCGGGTGCGAGCACTTTTGTTATGTCTTCATCGTTTAGTCCATCAGGTGACGGGAACCCTTAAACTAGGCTTTATGTTTCGTCGTTCTCGTCGAAGTCGACTTCGAAGTCATTGTCGAAACCTTCCTTGAAGTCGAGTTATATCACGGGAACCCTTTAGTTAGGATTATGTTTCGTCATTCTCGGGGAGCCTTTTGTTATAACGCTTTTCATGAGGTAAGTCACGAGACAACCAGCTCGGAAACACTAATTTTTAATAGAGGGGGGGGGGTGGGGGGGGGGGGGGGGGGGGGTCGTTTCTCAACACGTTTACGGTGATACGTAGTAGTCTACTCTCATTGGATTTGGAACAACTTTATTTGCACAAGAGAGACTGGTCTAGTTTCTGAAATCAACAGAGAAATAAAATTAGGTTGATTTCTGATGAAGTCTACGGATGAGAAATTAATTTATTTATTACTTTAAAAAAAATATACTCGGTATGGGTTATCAAAGTTTTTGGAAAGTGATTTTTTTTCTGTGAGATGTTTATGATTAGATTTGAGAACTGACGTAATTTCAGAGTGTTTTCTTTCAATATTTCCTTTCAGTTTCTAAAGCTTATCTGTAAATATTTTAAAAACTTTTTAACTGATTCATAAATTTAACGAATTTGATTGATGACCTTTTCTTTTTTTTTTTTTTTTTTTTTTTTACTTTACCGAGAAGTTTGAAATCATCGATTAAAAATTGGGCAACCGTCACTTCAAAGACATATTCGGGTAATCGCCAATTAAGCAGCGAGTTGCCTTTTGCTGTAGGCACTCACGGGAACCCTAAATCTTATTCTGATGACAAAATAAATAAAGCTTCAATAATGTTTGAATTTATGATAAGAACTGCAGTGTTGATATTAATTTGGGCAGGAGAAATTTAATCATGCCTAGCAAAATGCATCCTTTGCGCCTACAAATGTTCAGCTCATGGCTACTTTTTTAATAACGATAGGCCATATCATAATGTAATCAAATTTAATGGACATATTATTATTTTGTTAAGTGCCTCGTTACAAATGATTTCATTTAATAACCTCTTACGCATAGTCGTATTCCAATAGTCAGAATGCGAATTGCATACATAACGTATTGTTAGGTAGGACACGCCATAATGTTTGTTTAACATTGAATGAGTTAGGGAGATGAAATAAGAATTTTAAAGTTAAATATTATTTTATACAATTTACTCATTAACATTTAGTTCATTATTTTGATGACATTTGCTATGAATGTTTTTATGTATAGTGTTTTACATTTGTAAAACATTGCCCAATTAGGCCGTTTAGGCCGCGATGCATTGTTATTCTTTTATTCTCAATAAAACCATTATCAATTTAACTCAAATTTAAGAACGGAGTTAATTTGAGTATTTTTCTTCTAAATCCACTTTTTCCTTATCAATGCAATCTATAATGATAGGAAAGACTTAAAGAATATATACATTTTCCGTTTCATATAATTCATAAATGGCATAACAGGTTCGATGACCCTCTAAGCATATTAATTTGAATTACCTCATTCGTCATGAAATCTTGAGATTTTATTTTGTTGTTTCATTTCTTTCAAGTCATTACGAATGTGAGCGCATTTGCACACAATACAACCAGTTTGGAGAAGTTTGTGCGGCCGGAAACGGGGCTGAGGCCAAGGGGTCGATCAGCAAAGAAGCGACGTTTAAAGCGTATCTGCCATAGTTTACAGGAGGGATTAGACTGCCCTGCAAGGTCACTGGACAGGTGGTTATCTCATCAACTCAGCTCTCAGTTAACATAAGAAAAAGAGGATTATGGGGGACGAATGGTCACCGATTAGGCATGGTTTGTTATATAGAGGGCGCAAGTAGCTACAAGTAGTGTAGTGGGCCTTTAAGCGACTGAAAGGGGACGTTGTTGAAGTAATAATAACGATGATGATAATAGTAGAACCAGGAGGCCGTTTGTAGAAATCGTAATCGTGGAATCGCCTAACTTGATACTGATTAAGGTAAGCCTGAATAATACAAAATGAACACTACTGATATGTTTATATCATTTTCTTACCAATCTGGACGCCTCAGATGGTGTTTTTTATGCTACCCCTGTATGTCAGTTCCCGGGTTAGACGGGAAGATTGGAAACGTTTTGATTCTTTCTCTGATAACAAGCGGGCCAGTTCGCTTTCCCTGTAACTATATTTATTAAACTCATTTTTTTGGTGAGAACTTGGTTCTTAATAAACACTTTTCCTGATAGCACATATTCATCAATATTAAATGTGTCACACAGTCACCTCAATTTGGTACTGCCGCCCCCCACCCCTCCACAAAAAATACGTAAAAAGACTGACACAGTTATACAAAGTGTAACATGATATGATTTTCTCGCCGGAGTGGGGGGGGGGGGGGGGGCTAGCCTAAGTACCTTGGAGGGTGGGGGTGTTCCGAGGGGGAGTAGAGCGGGGGGGGGGGGCACACAATAAGGGCCATGTTCTCTTGTATTTGATTTATACTGAAGGTATATGAAATTTTGTTTTCCAGGAGGCACGTTCCCCTGAGCCCCTGGATCTACCGCTGCAATTTCGAAAGCGTGTGACTGTACACTGAATACTTGAAAAATCATTCTTGAAAAAGTTATGACTTGTGTTAGTTTGATATTTAGTACCTTTTAAAGCGGAAAAGTGTAACATTTTTCTAGATTTTTTTTGCCTATATTTCTCAGTCTTTATTTCAAAATATTTATTTCATATTTCAAAATATCCTTTTAGTTTAGGACTAGGCCGTGATACTTAGGCCAAATTAAAAAATAAACATGTTTAGCGTCCTGATTTTTCGAAAAATAGGAAGGAGGAGGCCCTTTTTTTTCTTTCAAAATGGCCGCTCGGTACACTTTCCCTAACAGTCGGGCTATTTTTTAAGATGGCCGCCGACAATTTTTTTTATTTTTTTTAAAAATCAGAAATAGATCCATTTTAGCAGTACTTTTCATGTTTAAACAAACAAAATCTTTAAAAAGTTCCAAAAAAATTCAACAACAAAAATAAATAAACAGGAGGCGGCACCCAAAAAGGAAGTGGGCAGGGATGCTAAACATGTATATTTTTTTAATGGCCTTATGTGATCATACTATTCATTGCGTTTTCCACCCCACACCCTAATTTGTTACCCGTGTTAAAGACCATTTTCGTTATGTAATTAATGCACACGTCTTTGTGAAATGCCTCGATACGAATTATTCCATTCACCTTTCACGAATAATTTTATTTCAATAATCACAATGCAAATTACTTGATAGGTAGGGCAAGCCATTATGTTTGTCCAACCTAGCAAAAACTAACGTATGCAATTTGAATTTTAACAATATAAATATAATGATTCGTTACGGTGAATGTAATGGCTCGTCTCAAGTTATAACTAAATTTGAATACATAATGCATAAATGCATAAATTTGAATTAATTTTGAAAATGGTCTATTCAACTCTTCCTTCTTTGTTGTATGTGTCTTATGATAAATTATTGCACTTTTTTGTTGTGATGATCAAAATACAGAATACCATATCTACAGGTATTAAGAGGTCGGACAATCCATTGTGTTTGTCTGACCTAGCAACAAGTCGCATTACGTGCATTCTACCATATTCAGGCATTCTGGCATATAGTTGACATACAGTGGTATTTATTTGTTTGCTTTGCTTTTCCAGATTTTCTATTCGCTCAAGAAAAGTGCTGTACGGTTTGGTTAGACGACCACCCCCCCCCCCCCTTTCCACCCCCCATGAAAGCTAACATCCAGGGGATAGCTTGAACCTATCTGAGGCGCTCAGTTTGGTAAGTTCAGTTTGCGAGATATATTTTTCCTCCTTATCCTTTGTTAATAGATCTACAAAATGATCTAGAAGAAAGCATCATAAAGGTTAAGGTGTTTAAGTAGCATATTTCGAGGCGGCAATGCGCTACTGACAAATTTACGACAAAGACCAGAAACTAGTACATGAACTTTCAGTTAATTGAGAAAAACATTGATTGATAAAACTACTACTAAATTCTCGTAAATCATAGGCAAATTTAAGATATTATGACAGTCCTAGGTTATGAAGCCAGATGGAATTGGGTTCACGTATATCGAAGTAGATAAAACCTGATAAAGAAAACTGTAATTCAAAATGAACTATATAAATTCACTCGATGCCCATGTTATCTTGCGAACCATTCGGTCAAAATCTATCTAAAAATGTACGAACAATACGAGATGGGATAAGTAGAAACGCGCACTTTTCTATACCCTCTCTTTTCAAAGTTTGTGGTATCTCAGCACTTGCCCTCCCACGAGATTGAGCGGTTTTTCTTTCTCCACAGTGCATTGAAATGCTTCTTTATAACCCCCAATTTACAAATTCCTAGGGGGGGGGGGGGCTACCCCTTTCCACACCCTAGCTCTCTCATAAAGTGGCCTCATAAAATGCCCTCATAAAATGCCCCGCAACTTTTAAAGGCACACTGTCCTACTTGTAGCTACTTGCTCCCTCTATAATAGAAAACTTCCCAAATCGGTGCCTGTTGGTCCCCCATGATCCTCTTTTTCTTATGTTAAATGAGAGCTGAGTTAATGAGATAGCCACCTGTCACAGTGACCTGGATGGCTCGCTGTGTGGTCTAATCCCTTCTAGCTGCAGTAGTAACGCCTACCTTTAAGAGCCTGTTGACATCATTGTAATAGACCGGTTTACTAACACAGTCAAATGTTATGCATACTTTATAAACAAATGTTGTTTTTGACAATCAAAAAGCTTGCCCGACAAAGCAACAAGTAATGTATGCAGACTGAATTCCAAGTATTCATATAAATAATAACGAAATAGTATAATTACTGATGACACACCGAGTAGAGATAAATGATATGAACTCGTATGCATGTATACGTAAATATAAAGTTTGTTATAAGTTGGTTTTAAAACACATATTGTAACGAAATATCGTAGAATTTTAACCACGACATAAATATGATAAAATATGCTGAAAAGTGATATAAATATAATAATATAATATAATAATAAAATAGTAAAAATACAGTTACATTAGTTAAATTTATTTCGATCTAAAAATACAAAAAAGGATATAAATTAAATATGGGTTTTCAAAATTAATAAAACATTTTTTAATACGATAAAATAGCATTGCATTGCCAAGTTGTATTTAGGCAAAAAGCACACAAAATAATTTAATTATATTTTAAACCTATAAACAAGGGTAGTTAAAATTAGTTAAATATTAGTAAATATATATATAATTTTATTGTACCTTTCCATCCCGCTATCATTTTCTGTAACAAAAATAAAAATTTGTGGAGGGGGATTTAGCAAATTGTCTCATCATTGACGTACATACAATCAAAAATAATCAAATGCTCTTTAAAATTGTAGAACACGTTCACATGATTTAATTATTAAAAAAATAAACCAAACTGCTATCATTTCAGTCATATTAATTGTGGAGTGAACACATGGGTGGTATTCCGGTAGCGCGTACTAAGTTAGCGCGCACTTAGTTAGTTCACACTTTTATGGAGTGCCAGTTGCCAACTCATTTACCCTGTACAGATTATTTTAATCCATTAATGAAAAGTGTCCAAAAAATTAATTTTGCAATGAAATGGGAAGAAAAAGATAATATGAGTATGAACTGAATTTCAACAAAGTCTTTGATAGATTATCTTTGTCATGAATATTGAAGGAGGAAGATGAAACCTAGCATTCCATAGAAGTGTGAACTAAAATTCTTGTTTAGTCTGGACTAAGTCCCGGCTTAACTTATGAGAATACCACCCATAGAAAATATTTATATAGCAATATACAATATCCGATTTTCTCCATCTATGTTTGCATTTACCAGACTATACATTGTTATTCTTTGCCAGTTTAGATTTTAGATTTTAAAATGCCAGTACTGAATATCTTCTGTACATAAATTTGCGTTTTCCTGACTCTGTCTTCGGACGAGTCATTATCTACACACAGATTACTGTCTCGTTTTGTAAACATGTGTTCGGTGTGTAAATGTTTCACTAATATACGGAGGCACTTGGTTTGTCATAGCTTTATACAGTGTCGTTTTCTATTTTCTTGGTGAGATGGTGACGGTCCCATTTTAGTAGTTCAAGGTTTTCCCCTTCCTGATGAAACCCAGGAGGTGTTGTTGATTAGGCGAGCACCTCGGTTTTGAATTATTACGATGTATGGACCATTGCTTTCCCTAACGGCTGATCTTCTTACTTTATCCTGGAGACCATCCCAGATAACGGCCACTGAATATTGACGTATTGGTATGGTATGGTATATTTTATTTATTCACGGTTAAAACAAATACAATAATGGTGCCCGCATGTAGCAAATGCTGTTTTTCAGCGAGGCCGTGATTACATAGAATTCGAACAATATAATATAAAACAATGCAAATACATTATACCGGTATGCAAGTTATAATACATGAACATATTTACAGAAATTTAAGTACAAAATCGAATCATAGTGACAACAGAGATATAAAAAGAACATTAAAACATTTAGTATCCACGAGATGAAAGAGGTGAGCTAATAACTTTAATTTTACTGATCGCAATACTGTAAAATTTAACAACATTTAAACTTCTGAGTTCGTTGGGCAAGGTATTAAAAAGCTTTGATGCATGGTATAATGGATTATGCTGGAAGAAAATCTACGTGAGGTTTTGGAAGGGGAATTTGTGAATTAGCATAACGAAACATATAGCCTATACATCAGTATTAAATTCCACCCTGCCGTGATCCAGCGGTATCCAGAGAACAAACGGGGCATCTCCATTCGCCGTCTGGTTTACTCTATAGACCAAGACATGATGAACAAATTGCCCGAAAAGACACTCTTCATTGGCGCATTCGATTTTATTTATTTATTTATTTCACATATTTAAAAAAGGGTGGCCCAATCTGCATATACACTGGTTTTCGTTGGGGCCCTTTAAAATACAAACAAACTGTATACATTCCAAAAAAACTGAACATTTCATCATACAACCATGGACGAACTAACAAGTCCCTGCTATAACCAACAATAACTGCATATCACGTTACAAACTATTACAATGCAAAAAATGAATATAAATATTAAAAAAACGTAATAAGGAGGAGAAAAGTTTTAAACTAATATAATATATGATGAAGGGTGAGATTAGGTATGTATGTGCCTGTTTAGCGTCTTCCGCAAATAAACATTTAAAACAAACTGAATTAATCAAAATTAACATAAAAAATAAGACTAACCGTAGCTGCACGAAACTTTAAACACACAAAATAACAACAATTCTTGAGCGATTGGTTGTTTGCTTGGCACAAATGCAGAATGGAGAGAGGCATTCTGGACTGCTATACCAGTCTGTCCTGTTGCCAGGCAGAGTGGCGTGGGTGAGTCCTACCTCGGACAGATGGAAAAACATCCCGTGATGACGTAAGGAGTTACTGGTGTTTTATTTTCTCAATACCAGAGGCAGTACATATCATGCAATTTACATCATACTGACTTGGACATCACATTCAGAATAATCAAAATACAATTCAAAAGTATAATTCTTAACTAACGTCAATTGCTAAACAAAACAAATCGTTCATACATGTTTTAATTCGTTTAAAACAATAATAGTAATAATAAAAATAATGATAAACAAAAATAAATAAATGCTTGTACATGAAATATTATAGTCTGTCAAACTGAAAATAAAAAATAGAAAATAGAAAATTAAAAAAATACAGTACTACCTCTGAAAAGAGAAAAACTCCCCCAGAGAGAACAACAAAAGATTTTTAAAAAAAAAACAACAACAACAACAAAACAAAATAAAACAACAAAAAACAAACAAACACAAACACAAAGCAAGGAAAGACTACTGGGAAGTTGCTTCTTTTAAGTTGATTTATATCACACAAAACCTTCCAAGGCCTCCCCTTTTTATAAAAGTGAATTGACGTTACGATCATCTCTTCCTGTGTATCGATCTATTTTACAGTGGCAGTAAACATAAGTCAAGTCCAGCATTTCTCTTCTCATGCCGTAACTGAAGTGGTCAGGTGCAGATGTGATGCTGTTTTATTCTTTCCGGTTCACTGGTGCCCAGACAGGTGCAATCACTCTCCTGATCACGCCTTTGAGATATGCTTTCTTTTGGGTCATGTTCGCGTTCTGTGGGGATTTATTTATTTATTATGTTTTATATCAGTAGGGTAGTTCCATTCAAGCCAAAAATAAATTTAATGGCCTGCTTTCCAAGGAATCCCTACATAATACAGGTACATAAAATAACATCATATTTAAAACAAAACAACATAAATTTAACACAGAACTACGTTACAGTATGTAAATTTTAAAAATAATTGGATACTCTAAACGAATACATTACAACATTATTTTAAATAACAACTATAACTAGGGCCTGCAGCCCATTTATTCATTATCTTTAAAACAACAAATCTAGCACACACAAAAATGAACACTAGATTTCGGAAGAAAAAGAAGAAGAAAAAAAAAGATATTAATAAAGAAGAAAACAAAACTTATGGGAGTTAGGTGGTATGTCATCAATCATGTCCAGAAGAGCCATATAGCCCTCGAGTGAGAAATGAACACACTCTTCTGTTTGGTTAAACGATGCCATCGCCTTATTTTTCGCATGGCGAAAATTGTACTCCGATTTTATGTTTGCAAGAGTCGCTGGCTCACTTGATTTTCTTCCAATCGAAGAATTTATTCATCGTGTCTGTCAAAGGATTCCCATTTTATGACATTCTTGCGCTGTAGGCAAAAGGCCCTCAAGTCGGTCGCTTTTGTTTCCAAGAGCAGATTGGGCCTTTTTTTCTCCAATGCTAAGTTGAAACGCCCCGCCATTACAGTGTGACACAAGTGGATATTAGTTTGCTCCATAAGTATAGGTGGGGACATACTTGTTAAGGGCTTTTAGTATGCCTGTAACACCTTGCAGTTGTTGATGGATTTTCATCAATAATGCCAATATTTACCAATTTTGTTTTCTTTCCCTAAGGGGAAAATCCTCTCAAGGATGAAGCCGATCTCTTCCTTCAGAGCATTGTGTAGATTGGCCAGATCATTTGGCGTCTGCAAGATCTGTTCTAACTGTATGTTGCGAGCTTGCAATGTGTCCTGTGCTTGTTGCTCTGTATCTTGCAGGAAGGGAACCGTGTCAGCTGCCCCAAAACAATTGGCTCACAAGCGGACATTTTCCTTCACCTTTAAACTTCCTTCATGGCGGGGGGGGGGGGGTAAACTTCTGGGTGTTGTCCCAACTTAGGCGATAACCTCTAGACTCCTCTTCCATTCCAGCAGGACAGTATGGGCCATGTTCTCTTGTATTTGATTTATACTGAAGGTATATGAGATTTTGTTTTCCAGGGGGCACGTTCCCCTGAGCCCCCTGGATCCTACCGCTGCATTTTCGAGAGCGTGTGACTGTTCGCTGAATACTTTCAAGTTTCAAGTTTGTTTATTTTACTCATGTGGTTCATACAAAAACAACTATATAAATACATGTCCAGACATACAAAAAATGCAAAGTAACACAAAATTAACAAACAATAATATTGAGAGAAAAATCGTGAACAAATGTCCACGAACACAGAACAACTAATATATATAACAGAAAACATGTAGGGGACCAGCAAAGGCCAGGGGCCGCATACAATGAAATTGTACTTTTTTTTAAAATTTTAATACAATTGCCATTGCCTTTTTTTCGCATGGCGAAAATTTTACTGCGCCTTTATGTTAGCAAGAGTCGCTGGCTCACTTGATTATCTTCCATCGAAGAGTCTATTCATCGTGTTTGTCAAAGGATTCCCCTTTTATGAGATTATTGGGCTGTAGGCAAAAGGCCCTCAAGTCGCTCGCTTTTGTTTACAAAGGCGATTGGCCCAGGCCTTTTTTGCTCCAATGCTAAGTTTAAACGCCCCGCCATCACAGTGCGACACATGTGGATATCGGTTTGCTCCATTAGGTGGGAACATACTTGTTAAGGGCTTTGAGTATGCCTATAACATTTGCAGTTGTAGATGGATTTTCATCAATAATGCCAATATTTACCAATTTTGTTTTCTTTGCAGACTCTGTAGTGTACTTGTGTTTTTCTTGTGGCCGTGCTTTGAAGCCCTAAGGGGAAAATCCTCTTAAGGATGAAGCCGATCTCTTCCTTCAGAGCATTGTGTAGATTCGCCAGATCACTTGGCATCTGCAAGATCTGTTCTAACGGTATATGTTGCGATCTTGCGATGTGTCATGTGCTGGTTGCTCTGTATCTTGCAGGAAGGGAACCGTGTCAGCTGCCCCAAAACAATTGGCTCACAAGCGAGCATTTTCTTCACCTTTACACTTCCTTCATGGCGGGGGGGGGGGGGTAAACTTCTGGGTGTTGTCCCAACTTAGGCGATAACCTCTAGACTCCTCTTCCATTCCAGCAGGACAGTATGGGCCATGTTCTCTTGTATTTGATTTATACTTTTCAAGGGGCACGTTCCCCTGAGCCCCTGGATTTACCGCTGTATTTTTGAGAGCGTGTAACTGTACACTGAATACTTTCAAGTTTCAAGTTTGTTTATTTTCCTCATGTAGTTCATTAAAAAAAAAACTATATAAATACATGTCCAGACATACAAAAATGCAAAGTAACACAAAATTAACAATAACAAATGTTGAGAGAAAAATAGTGAACAAATGTCCACGAACACAGAACAACTAAATAGATATAACAAAAAAACATGTAGGGGACAAGCAAAGGCCAGGGGCCGCATACAATGAAATTTTCCCTTTTTTAATTAATACAATACAATTGCCATTGCCCTTTTTTTCGCATGGCGAAAATTGTACTCCTCCTTTATGTTAGCAAGAGTCGCTGGCTCACTTGATTTTCTTCCATCAGAGTCTATTCATCGTGTCTGTCAAAAGATTCCTCTTTTATGAAATTCTTTGGCTGTAGGCAAAAGGCCCTCAAGTCGCTCGCTTTTGTTTCCAAAAGCAGATTGGGCCATTTTCGCTCCGAGGCTAAGTTGAAACGCCCCGCCATCACAGTGCGACACAAGTGGATATCGGTTTGCTCCATTAGGTGGGGACAAACTTGTGAAGGGCTTTTAGTATGCCTATTTACACTTGCAGTAATGGTAGATGGATTATCATAAAAAATGCCAATATTTACCAATTTCGTTTTCTTTGCAGACTCTGTAGTGTATACTTGTTTTTTTCTTGTGGCCGTGCTTTGAAGCCCTAAGGGGAAAATCCTCTCAAGGAGGAAGCCGATCTCTTCCTTCAGAGCATTGTGTAGATTCGCCAGATCATTTGGCGTCTGCAAGATCTGTTCCAACGGTATGTTGCGAGCTTGCAATGTGTCCTGTGCTGGTTTATCTGTATCTTGCAGAAAGGGAGCCGTGTCAGCTGCCCCAAAACAATTGGCTCACAAGCGGACATTTTCCTTCACCTTTACACTTCCTTCATGGCGGAGGTTGATAATCTTCTGGGTGTTTGCCCATCTTAGGCGATAACCTCTAGACTCCTTTTCCATTCCAGCAGGACAGCATGGGCCATGTTCTCATGATTTGATTTATACTGAAGGTATACGAGATTTTGTTTTTCAGGGGCACGTTTCCCTGAGCCCCCCTGGATCGACCGCTGCATTTTCGAGAGCGTGTGACTGTACACTGAATACTTCAAAAATTCATTCTTGAAAAAAATATAAAAGGGAATAACTTGCGTAAGTTTGATGTGACATTTTTCTATATCATTTTGTTCTCCTCAAAATACCCTTCTAGTTTATGACTAGTCAAGGCCATAATAGTTATGTGAGCATACTACCCATTGCGTTTTCCACCCCACGCCCTTGTGTTACCCCGTGTAAAAGGCCAGCATTCGTTATGTAACCAAATTTTATTTAATTTTATTTATTTATTTATTTAAGCACGGAGGCCTACCTCAGCCCATGGACTGTTGTTCCGTAGGCCGTGCATACATAAAAATATACAACATAAAAATAACATATATACAACATAGCACAACGTAATGATAATATAAATATAAACAAAATAAATACAACATACACTAAAAATACATAGGAAATATTTTAAGGGGACGGGGATTACTCATCAAAGGCTCTTGATTCTATATACTTATTTAGAAAACGTTTGAAATTCATATATGACAACTCACGTTTAAGTTCTTGTGAGATAGAGTTCCAGCACTTCGTCCCCGAATAACTGAAACTCTTTTTCGTAAAACATGTTCTTAATTTCGGTAGTAAGACATTATTAATTGAATTTCTCATATCATAATTCTTTTTTCTCCAATTATGATTTTGTTTTCGTAATTTCGTACAAATTCATAAGTATTGGAATGTTATTCAATCATTTAGATTCTTGGAAGGGAAAGAGAACGACTAGCTGCCAGGACTACAACTTATGTGACAAAGACGGCCACCAGGCGACGCGTCGGTTCGTCAACTCGTCGCGACGAGTTGACGAACCGAGGCGATGGTGAGTAGAGCAGCTTGATACGACCAGATTTAAAGCAATATTATGACAACTTTTATTAGAAGGGGCACTCGTTTTACCGAAGTTTTCTATCGATTCATATTTCCGGAAATGATATAGCGTTAGAGCTGTAAATACATTTCATAATTATGTTATTATGCTTTTAATGATGAACCTTCGGAATAACAAACAATCGAATTTAATAACACTTTGGATTAATGAAGTTATGGAATTATGAACCTGCAGAAATAAAGACTTTAATAATACTAACCCTTTAAAAAGTACGTTGTTACAGAAGAGCAAGATAGAGTGGAATATTTTGTATCCTCTTTTCAACTAAAAGATTCGGAATAGAGGAATGGTACTGAGCTCGAGATTTCTAATTCCGTTTTGAGAGCTTTCATTCTAGCTCTTTCCTAATACTCATCTATATAGCCGCAGAATGAACACGTAATCAAATTGCATTGCATTTTTTCAATTTTACCAGGGGTACGACAACAATGAAGCGAGGAAGGCCACTTACAGTTTGATAGCGACCGCGACGGTTACCAAGTTACGACTACGGTGATGGTGAGCAAGCGATTACGAGACTGATGGCGACCACGGTGGTAACCAGGTATGTAATAGAGCAAGATTGTGGGGAAATAAATGGTGTTATCAAAACAAAAGAAACTTGATGAAAATTATCATAAAAGAAGAATACAATTGCGTTTGAATTTTTAAATCTGCATTTAGAGACCTGTTGTCGTGACCTTCTCTATCTACACTGCTATTCCCGCAAATTTTCTATTTCGAAATTCTAATATTTTCATAGTTGTATTTCAAAGGCTGGTTAAATTAAAAAACTACACTATCTTCAAAGTATGCCTACTGCTTAATAAAGTTAACATAATTATTGCAGGCCTTTAATCCATGATTGGCAAAAAATTGCAGCCGTTAGGTCATCATTCTCCACCAGTAAATCACTTGACTTACAATTTATGTTTAATTATACAAGATAAAAAAAGAATCTATTCGTTTAAATTTTCAGTGAGGGAAGAAGGGCTGCGGCCAGGGTGACTACCAGAGCAACGAGCAAGATGACGGCAACGATGATCGTCAGGATGGAGCCTACCAGGGCGACGGCATGGACGGCAACCGAAGCTTGACCACGGTGAAGACGACCGAGCCGCCGGGGCGACGACCAGAGGAACGGCGACCAGCTAGGGTGATACGGAGAAATATAAGTATTGATATCATGATGTAGTGATTACATCGCGGTATAAATCCTCTGTTTTTTGGTCTTCATAATTATTTATAATTTATATCCTCTTCGTTGGCAACTCGTCTAACAGTTTCAAATAATGTTTTAACAATTATCTTTGTTGAGTTTCATTTCCACGTCATGTGAAATACACCTATTGGGTAGATGACCAGTTGATGTATTCATCCAATCTCTGTTCGTTTTAGTTGTCTTGTTGTGGGCTATACTTATAGTAGTAATAATAATAATAATATTTAGCTTTTATATTACGCTTAATACAAATGTCTCTGAGCGCTTTACAAATATACTTCTGTCTCCTACTGTTTCAAATATATGACACGTAAATGGGGATGTATCTAAAAACTAGTGGTGTGTTTAGTTTTGATTGCGTTTTTGATATTCTACAGCGCAAGTGACAGTGATGATCATAATCTCAGTGGCGTACGCAGGATTATTTATTCCTAGCTCATTTTTCGTTATTGAGGTGTCATATGAAAGGGCACAAACTCAACTTTCTAGAAATGTGATTTTCTCTTTTTTGAAATTCAGATACCGTCCGCCAAATGAATTTTGGTTTCCACTCTTCAAATTAATTGTAATCACTCATGCGTGAAATATACATAATATGAGTTGCATCAAATGAAATAGGATGATCTAAGCTTTCCAAATAATGTCATTTATCATTTATAATTGTGATTAAGTTATGATAAAACATCGATAATTCTCGGTTTCATTTTTTCTGGGACGCACGGTATATATAAAATGTTAAGGCCCATTGACTGAAAGTGTACGAGACCATCAGTCAACGAGACCCCAAAGTTCGGTCTCGTTAGTTTTCTTATATTTTGAAGGGTCACGAGACTAAACAGGCCGGTCTCGTGAACGTATTTGTGCTCCAGTGGACATTGCATCAATTATTTCGGAGAATTCTGTTTTCATGTATGATAACTAAGTCTGTAAATTCTCTGTTTTCAGTATTATGTGTGTTGACATTTTTGTATGTGAAAACAATCAAAGTTATTTCCAATGTGATCCATAAAATTTCGTTAATTGCTCAGTCAAAGTGTTGTATATGAAGTCACCTTGCATAATATTATGTACTTGTTTTGTATAGGTTTCAAGCAAATGTTACTTAAAATGGAAAAGAGCACTGGCAGTATGTAAATGCGTAATCATGACACTGCTAAGTGACATTATATGCCTATACTGTGTTTTTCAAATTGACGTATCATCATAATGTTTAACGACAAAAATTACATTGAAATAAAAAACTCATGGTTTTAAACTCACGATTATAGACTCACGATTTGTCCTATATAATTATGATTCTAAATAAATGTAATTGAATGTCTTAGATGTTGTCGAAATGAAGTTTCACTGTATATTACAACAGGCGCGTAGCCAGGGGGGCGGTGGGGGCGGTCGCCCCCCCCCCCAAAAAAAAAAAAAAAAACGCCGGCCAAAAAAAAAGAGAAAGAGAAGAAAAAAAAGTAAGAGGACGTAGGAAGAAAAAGAGAAAGGAATCGAGAACGGAACAAAGAATCGTCTTCTTACTCTAATAATTTCATGAAACGTCAAAGCTTCCGCGCTTCGAAAGAGGGAGACTGAATACAAAAAAGGATTAAGGGTCGGGGAAAGGAACAACGAATCGTCTTCTTTGTCTAATAATACGTCAAAGCTTCTGCTTTGCGCAGGAGGAGGGGGGGCTAAATTCAGACAAGGATTAAGAGTCGAGAACGGTAAATCGAGTCGTCTTCTTTCTCTAATAATTAAATGAAACTTCAAAGTTTCCGCGCTTTGCGCGGGAGGGGAGGAAACTGAATTCAGATAAGGATTAAGAGTCGATCGAGAAAGGTACATCGAATCGTCTTCTTTCTGTAATAAATTAATGAAACGTCAAATCTTCCGCGCTTCGCGCGTGAGGGGGACTGAATCCAGATAAGGATTAAGGGTCGAGAAAGGTACAACGAATCGTCTTCTTTGTCTAATAATACGTCAAAGCTTCCGCGCTATGCGCAGGAGGGGCGGACTGAATTCAGACAAGGATTATGAGTCGAGAAAGGTACAACGAATCGTCTTTCAAAGCTTCCGAAACTCCCCCCTCCCTGCACCCACCCCCCTAGGGAGCGCGCTACGCGCGCTCTTTAAGTGATTCGCACGCTTCGCGTGCTCACTACCGCCCCCCCTAAAATGAAATCCTGGCTACGCGCTTGTATTACAAACACACTGTTACGGCTGTACAATCACAATAGATTTTCACTAAGTTTTTGTTTCATCTGAAAAACGGAAAATACCAAAGTTCCCCTTACCAACGTTGCACCGGAATCATTGTTCTGGAAGTACAGAAAATGTATCCTTCCAGCAAATTTAGTTCAAATTCGCGTTGTGTCATTTTGAGCACTGACTGTAATTTTCTTGAGGTATCACATCATTATTTTCGTTCATGTTAATGTTCAGGATTATGCAACGAAACGTTTGACCATCGTTATTACAGAACAAAATAAAGGAGCTGACTAGGTATATGACACTCTCTTGACTCTCTCAATAACCATGGGAACTTTTCAATATACCCTAAACATACCTCTTCCTTCGGACAAAATTTGGTCCATGCTCTTTGAATGA